>JABUQX010002385.1:0-42500 GCA_015478945.1 Trachelipus rathkii | reverse complement strand
AGGTTATTATTCGTTGAATTTTGGCGATTACTTATGCAGATGATTTGTATAACAATGTCAGAAGAATGGTTATGCGGTGATATCGCAATATATCATGAATCCTCTCGCACAATATCTGTTTTTTTTTCTATATTAGAATTAATGCATTATTCATTTTCTTCAAACGGCATATTAGCTTTCTCACGAGCATTTGTGAAAAATCTAATGACTTAGACTATGAAGCTACATGAATATAATAGATGATACACCACAGAATATATATATAAGTATAATATATATATATATATATAATATATATTAATATATTTATAATTATATATATATATATATACATTATATAATATATATATAATATATAAATAATATATATATAATATATATATATATATATATAGTATATAAATATATATATAATAACAATTATATAATATAAATTATTATATATATATATATATAATATTATACTCTATTATAATATATATTATATATATAATATAATATATATATAATATATATATATTATATATCATAATAATATATATATATATTATTATATAGATTATATAATTATATATAATAACTACTATATAACATATATATCTATATAATATAATAAATATTATAGATAATATATATTATATATATATATATATATATATATATTACTATAATATATAAATATAATATATATATATATAAATTATTATAATAGATAGATATATATATATATATATAATTATATATATACGTATATAACTATATATATATATATATATATATATATAATATATATATATATATATAATATAACTTTATTTAGTATATATAATATATATAATATTAATATATAATACATTATATATATAATAGTATAATAATATATATATATATAATATATATATTATATATGATATAAGTTTTTAACCATAATAGATATATATATATATAATAATATTATATATTATATTAATATATATATATTATATATATTATATATTATATATATATATATATATATATAAATATACTATAATAATATATAAAATTATATATATATATATATATATATAATATATATATATTATATATATATACAGTATATATATTATATAATATATATAAATATATATATATATATTATATAATAAATATATATACGGTATTAATATTATTTATTTTTAATAAATAACACTAAATTTTGGATTTATACGAAACGTGTTTTAAAATTATTCTTCTTTTGTTATATTTTACAATTTTTATGTATTTTTTTAGGACGTAATTTCAAGCCCCTCCCTTTCCCCACCCCCCTACAAAAAAATCATCCAAAACCAAAAAAAATAGAAGCAGACAACAAGCACGGTCTCCAGGATCTAACATAATGAGCTAGAAATATTTTTGTATGATTATATTATTATAGATTATTATTACAAATATTATATTATTATATTATTATTATTATTTATATGGTATTATATTATTAAAATATTATTATTTTATTTTATGTTTGAAGTTATAACGTAAACATTTAATTAAAATTTTACAATTTTTTCAAAGGAAAATTGAAAATATATCTGAAATTTTGTTGCTAATTTAAGGAGGAAAGGCGAAGTATACGTATACATTTGCTTATTATATAGAAAGAAACGAATCATGTCTGAATTTGCCCTATCATTCAGAAAGAAACAGATATTATGTAATGCCTCTATTTGATTATTATTTAAAGAGAAAAAAGAGTATGATATAAGTACTTTAAACTATTTTACAAATGAAACGAAAGTATATTTTCAATTACATGATATATAAAGAGGGAAAATCAAGATTATGTCGCATTATATATTATATTAAATAATATATATATATATATTATAGGGGAAAAGTATTCAGGGTGGAGGATAAAAAAATTTTTTCCTAAAAATTTTTCAAAATTTTTTTAGTATATATAAGTTTTTTTATGTGGAGGAAATAACCTCCACTTGTATTTTTATTTTTCTTGGTTTTAACTTTTTGATTTGGGGGAATTTATTTATTAAAATTTTTATTTATTGTTACATTTATTAGTTTTTTTTTTTTAAAATTTTATATTTTTTATTTTTGATTATTTTTTTTTAAAAAATTTTTTTTTTAGTTTAATATTATTAACAAATGAACTTTTTTTTTTCCCCCCATTTTGTCAAATATACTTTTTTGTTTTTTAGGTTATTTTTGGGTTTCGAAAATAGTTTTCCCTATTTTTAAAATTTGTATTTTTTCTAAATATGATTTTATTTTCACTTTTTAAATAATTTAAACTTCTTTAATATGTTTCCCATAAAACTAATATATTATTTATTTGAATTTAATATATTATTAAATAAATTAATTTTATTTTAAATAATAATTTATATTAATAAAAAATAAATAATAATAACATTTTAAATTATATAAATTTATAAAAGAAAGTTCATAAAAAGACGATATATTTTATATTTTAATATTCATTATTTTATTCATTATTTTATATATAAAATATTTGATTAAAATATTAGAGTGATAAACAAACATTAATTTGCTGTTATATATTATAATAATTATATATAATAATTTTTTTTTAAAATAGCTACCATTATATACCATAAATATAAGTTATAATATTTATTATTAATATAAAATATATTTATAGTGTATTGATAAAAATTCTATATAATTATATAATATTTTATATAATTATAAATTATTAGATCGTTAAAATTCCAATGAATTTAATTTTTGTTATAAATTATTATTTGATATGAAAAATAAAATCTTAATATTATTAATATAACTGTAATATTTTTAATATTTTTTTAATTTTATTTATATTATTAATATATATATCACTATACAAATCTTTGTCGGTAGTAGGACAAAATTATTTCATTTAATTATTTTTATTTATGGATTAGAATATATAAATATTGTGTTATGAAACATCAAAAAGTATTAATATATTTAAATAATATTTTATTATTATTTATTATTATTTTATATATATAATATTTTTTTTTTATAAATTTATAATATATTATGTGTATATTATAATATATATTATAATTTTATAATTTATTATAAATTAATTTTATAATTTAATATAATATAAATTATAATAAGTAATTTTTTATATGACTTTTATTTTATTAATTTTAATTAATAGATATTATATTTTTTTTTTTTTTTCCATTTGGGGGGTTCAACACAACAACTCCCTTCTATATCCCCCATTGGTGCCTTGTAGTTTTTTACTTATTGTTTTCGCAGGGGCCCGGTATTTATATTATTACCTTTTTATATTAGGGGGGGAAAATTTTTTGCTTCTTTTCCGTTATATATGTTTTCGTGTTTATTTGTTCTATGGTGTGTTGGTGAGGGGGAAATTCTTCGGGTAAAGACTCTTATTCCCTTTTGGGGGGCATTTTTAAATCCCCCCTCCTTATTTTGAAAATTAAAAATTCTGGGTAGGGGGGGATTAAATTCCTTTCTCAGGGGGGGGAACCCAAAAAAAAGGGGGGGGGGGGGGGGGGGCAAAATAAAGTTTTCGTTTTCTTTACAGAAGTATTTTGGGCAGATAGATTTAGAACTGAACCACCATTAAACTTTTTTTTTATTTCCTTAAAAAAAACAGGGAATTCATTTAGGGGAAGAATAAAGCTGTTTTTAAATAAAATAAAATTTTTTTCCCATTTTAAATAAAAGGGATTTTTTTCCCATAAAAGTATAAATCTTTTTAGGGTTAAACGAAGAAAAAAAAAATTTGGGGGAAAATTTTATATTTTTTCCAAAAAGGGAAATTTTTACCCCATTGGGGGGGGGGGAATTTTTCAAGAATGGATTTTTTTTTTTACCCTTTTTTTCCCTTTAAAAATATCACAGGTTAAATTTTCTTATAGGGTGGGCCTGGGGAAATAAAATTTTTTCCTGGGGGGGGGCGGTTTTCCAAACCCTTTCAGGATAATTTTTTTTTTTTTATGTTCCTTTAAAATGGTGACCCCTGGGGGAAAAAAAATTTCCGATTTGAGAAAACCCATTTTAACTTTTCGGGGGTGGAAATCCTCATTTTTCAAGGAACATTTTTGGTATGGGGGGGAAACCGGAGGAAAAGGGTAAAAAAAAAATAATAAATAAGGATAAGTTAGTTTAAAATAAATTAAAGGAATAAAAAATTTTTTTGGGGGACGTTAAAGGACGAAAAATTGGGGAATATTATGAACCAAAATTACTCATTTACTTCCCCTAAAAAGTTTGCCCGGAAGCCCCCGGGGGGGTGGAACCGGCCCAGGCCCCTACTCCCAAAAAAATTTCCACCCCCCCTATAGGGGCTTTTTAAAATAACCCCCACTTGCAATAACTAATAAAAATAACCTTTTCCAAATATGAAGTTAATTCTTTAATTTTTCCTTTTAATTTGTAAAGGGGGGTTTTATCATTTCCTCCGGGGGTCATGATACTCACAAATAAATAAAAAAAACATTTATACTACCCCCCCAAATCCCCATTTTTTCAACGGTGAAAACTCACCAAAAACAGGTGCCCATAGTTTTTTCCCCTTCCAACTCCTTTATTTTTCCTCTTCAATTAAGGCTGCCACCCCCACCCCTACTTTTTTTTTTTAGCTTTTTTTGATACAAAAACCAAAAAATTTTTCCCCTCCCCTCCCACCTCCCATTGCCTTTTTTTTCCCTAAGCGCAAAGTGATAAAAAATTAACTATACCCTTTTTAAAAATACCAATAAACAACACTTTTTTGTGCCTTTAAAGGGGGGGGTTTTTTCTTTTTTTTGTGCCCCCCTTCCGGTGGGTTTTTTTTTTTTTCGAATTTTTTCCTTTAAAACCCCCCCAAAAAAACTCCCCACCTCTAAATTTTTCGAGGGAAATTCATGTGTATGATTTGGCCTGTTGGCACCGGGGGTTAAATTTTTTTTTTTCATCTGGGGCATTCTTCTTTTCCCAATGGGGACCAAAAACCCGAATTTTATCTCTCCAATTTAATTTAACCTCTTTTTCATATCTCTCTTCTTTATTGTATTTTTTTTTTTTTTTCCATTTTTTTACCAATCCCCCGTGACCTTTTTCTTTTTTTTCGTCCCAACCCCACCTACCCCAACCAAAGCCCCCCCCAAGCCCAGTTCATTACCCACATTTAAGTTTCCCATTCTTTTTTTTTTTCCATTTTTTAAATATCAATTTTCTTTTGTTTTCACTAATAAAAAAAACCATTTATATTATATCCCTCATCCGGCCACTCTAAAAAAAAGATTATTTTCAAATGCTTGAAACCTTAGTGGGATTCTTTGTTGTTTGGGAAACCTTCTTGTTTCCATTAATAAAACACATACCCGTAATTTTTTTTTCCCGCCTTGGCCTAAATTACTGATTTTGAAAAACCACCCACAGGAAACCCAAAAAACAAATTTATTGAAATTTTTTTTCTTTCCCTTTTTCATTGGGGCAGGGGGAATTTCCTAAGGTTGGCAGATCACAGAGGTTGACCTTTAACGGGGAGCCCCCCTTTGTATTTCCTTACTCCCCCTCCAAAAAATTTCCAATATAGATAATATTTTTTCAAGGGTGGCCCAAATCCTTTTTTTTTCCTGATTTTCAAAAAAATACTTACCAACCCCCCTAAATTTTTTTTCTTTTTTAAAAAACTTTTTTACCAGCACGAAAAAAAACGTGGGCCCAATTTAAA
Source organism: Trachelipus rathkii (assembly GCA_015478945.1). Lineage (NCBI taxonomy): Eukaryota > Metazoa > Arthropoda > Malacostraca > Isopoda > Trachelipodidae > Trachelipus > Trachelipus rathkii. Next base: position 36,799 of record JABUQX010002385.1, on the reverse strand, counting down.
AATTTTTTTTTTTCCATCTCGTTTATTTTTTTTTCATTTTTTTTTTTTTCAATTTTCCCCCATGTTTACATGTTTTTGAAATTTCAAAATTTGTTTTTACAAACTTTTTTTTTCCAAAATAATAATTATCAACCTTTTTTTTTCTTTCCCACACCACCCACTTCCTCTTTTTAACATTGGGGTAATTCCAAACAAACTGTGGGAAAACTTCCTTCTTTTCATAACCACCACCCCCCCTCCAATCCACCAATTCTACCCAAAAAAGTTCTCCTTTTACTCTTATTTCTTTATAATTTTTACTTGTAAAAAAAAAACAATTATATTTCTTTTTTTAATAATAACCCCCCCTGGCCCCCCACATAATTACGTCTATGTTCAGGAAATAAGTAAGTTTGGAAATAAAAAGCTTTGTGCTTTTTTTTTTTCTGATTTTATGGTTCTGATACCGAGCAAAACTAAGGGGGGGGAACCAAAACCCCTCCAGAAAAACCAAATACATCTAAAAATGTAATAATTTCTCTCAAAATAAACACGGGCGGCGAAACAAAAAAACCCCCCCGTTTTTTTTTTTTTTTCCACGTCTCTTTTTTTCTTTTTCCATTTCATTCTTTAAAAACCAGGGTATTTTTTCTAAAAAAACCCATTTTTTTCCCCTCCTTTGGGGGGGCCTTTGATTTTCCTTTCCATTTTTCAAAAAAACCTCCCATCCGTATTTAAAAAAACCAAAACTTTAAAATAAAGGTTCCATAGGAGGGAAGGTAGGGGGACCCCAATATGAAAAAAAAGCAACTTGCAAGTAGTTCCCATTTTCCCATTTAACCTTTTTAATAATTAAAAAATTTCAATTTTTTTTAACTTTACCATCCCTTTTTTTTTTCATTTACAATTGGGGATCTTTTTACTTTTTTTACCAACCTCGTTTTAGCAGGGGTCCATTTTTTTTTCAGGAAAATAATAAAAACTTTTTAAAAAATAATCCTTTAAAAAACCTAAACCACCTACAAAATTTTATTTTTTACGGGGCTGGAAGGACTTTAGGGTTTTACGCTCTTCAAACTCCGAGGGACTTTTTTTTTTTTTTTTTTTTTCCCTCCCATCATTTAAAGGGCTCACTAAATTAACGTTGTTTGTTTTTTCTTTCTCTTTCTATTTCTTTCTTTTTTCATAAAATGAAAAATTTTTGAATTTTTATTGTTTTTTTTTTTTCTTTTTAAATCGGGCATTCCTTTTACTACGTGCATTCTTTTTTATTAAGCTAGGCTTCGCTCATATATGTTTTTTTTTTTCGCCAATAAACAATCGATTCCTTTTGGCTTGTAACTTTCTTTTCAAACCCCAAATAAAATTTTTTAAAACCCCCAAAGCATTTTTATTTACCCTTAAATTTTCTATTCTTTTTTAAAAAAAGTTGCCCAAATTTAAAAACTACAAAACACTTTTTCCTCCATTAGAGATTTCTACATTGAACCAGAACTATGGTTTTTTCCAACCCTCTCTTTTAAGATGAATTTTTGAGGGGGGGGGGTTTATTTTTATCCCAACCTTTTTTGATATGCCTTCAAAATTACTTTTTTAACTCCTCTGTTCTAAACGGGATTGGGGGGGTTATCCTCAGAAATATTTATTCCCAACCAAAAAAATTGCTTTTGTTTTTATTACACGAAAATCTTTCCCCATTTATTTTAAAAAATAGTTTTCCATTAATTCACCCCCTCAAGGTCTTCCTCATAGTTTGTTTCCTCACTCCTGTCATTCTTTTTGTGTGAGGGGGATTTATTATTCCAATAAAAAATACAGTAAATTTTCCATTCTATTAAACCTTTTTTAGAGCCTTTTAGGATTTTAAACATTTGTTTTTCTTTTTTTTTAACTTATCCCCCAGGTTATCTCAAATAAAAAGCAACATTGCAAATACTCCTAATATAAATTTTCACTTTGAACAATATTTTGTTTTTGTGTTCAGAACTTACAGTACCCTGTCCTGTACATAATTTAACTTTCAAAAGTTTATATCTTTTTTTCCCAAAACCCCCCCCCACCAACAAAAAAACCCCATCTTTTTTTTTTCATTATTTTTCAAAACTTTTTTCTTTTTTTTCATTTTTTTCAACTACCCCCCAAATTTGTTATTTTGCGGGATGGCCCAGCACTTAAAATACTTATATAGGCTTTGTTTAGTTACCCCAATTTTTTTTTCTTTATTTCCCACCCATTTCTTCCCTGAATAAAGTTTTTTCCCACTTTCATTTTTTTGTGTTTTTTTTTCATAGTATTTTTCATTTGAAAAAGGAGGCAATTCCATTTTTTCTTGCCCCTTTAAATTTGCCCAGGAAATATTTATTTTTCTTAGAAAGAAGTCCTCTCACTATACTCTCCTTTTTTTTTTCGCGTGTTTTAAAATGAAAAAACTCCCCTTTTTTTTTTTTGTCTTCTATTTTTAATTTTTCCGTATAAAACATATTTTACGCTTTTTTTTCCTTATTTTTACCCTTCGTTTTTAATTCATAACGGTAGTTCCTTCCAATTTCAGTTTTTTTTTTTTATTTCCTTCACATCTTAATTAAACTTTTCTTTATGTTTCAACCTTTCTTCTTCTTTTTTTTTTTTTTTTTTATATTCCCTTTTTAAATATATTTTTTCAGTTATTGTTTTATTTTTTCCCCCTCTCTCACTCCCCCTTTCCTGCTTCCCATTTTTTTTTTCCAATCTGGGTGGATTTTTTTTTCCAATAAAACTCTCCAACCTTTCTTGTTCGGGGGGGAAAAAACTTTTTATTTTCTCACGGGCTTAACTTTTTTTGGGGTGGGCCCCCAAACCCCCCCAGAATTTTCAAAAACATGCCTTTTTTTTTTTTATTATTACTTTTTTGTTTAAAAACCCGTTTTGGCTTAAACATCTACCATTTTTCATCATTTTCAAAATTTTATTCTTTTTTGTTGCCTCATTATTTTCCTATTTAAAAAAAAAGGGGAACCCCCAAACGCTCCCCTCCTTCTAATTCTCATTTAATTTTCTTATCTATTTTAAACTCACATTTCTTATGTACTTTAAATTGCTTTTTCCTTTTTTTAATTTGTTTTTTTGGGGGGACATCTAAATGGATTTTTGTTTTTTTTTTTTATTCCATGTATTTACCCATTTTATTCATGTTTTTTTGAAAATTATTTTTTGTTACTTAAAAATTTTAAACTTTTATTTTTGAAATAAATAAAAGTTTGTCAGGTTCTTTTCCTCCACCATTTTACTTTTTTTCGTTTTCCCGGGACCTCCCATCTTATATATGATTAAGAAATACTTTTTTATTAATTTTCCACTTTTCCTTTTTCTTTTTCTTTCCCAAAAATTATATTGATTTCCTAAATACAGTTTATTCTTTTTCTTTCTTTTCCCGTCTTTTCTTCCTAATATTTATCCAACAATATTTAAACCTCAAAACCCAGTTTTTTACCAAGGGACCTCAAAAATAACCAAAAAACACGCGATTAAATTACTATCTATTAAATCTTTTTGGATTTTTTTCATTAGTATTGGGGCGGGGGGAAAAAAAATTTTTCTCTCTCTTTTTTTTTTCATTAATCATCAATTACAAAAACTGACAGGTGAAGTTATTTTGTTTTTATAGCCTTAAGGTTTTAATCACCATTTTTTTTCCAATTTGTTCTTCGGTTTATATTACAGTATTTTTTTTATATTTTCCAAGAAAATCTACACGAAGCTGTTGAACATCCTCAACTTGAAAACTATCCTCCAAAATTCCTAACATATCACCTCGTCTGGACAATTTCTTCAATTTTTTCAACATATATTAGGGGGTTGTTTTTCTCTTTCCAATAACTTTCGGGGGTGGGACACCATCCCCCCTTTTTATCTCGTGGGGCCGTGTGAGAGGGAAAGAAAAAAACTGGGTGGGGGGGAAAGGAATTAGTTTTGTAGGGCCTTTTTATGGTGTTAAGATTTTAGACAAAACTAATCCTGGGCCCTGGATTTAATACGTTGATTTATCAAAAACTTTTCTCTTGGTTTCACAGGTGAAATGAATACTTATTCTGCATATAAATATACACAACTTCAATACCGTTCAATGAAATAATTGGGAGAGTAGCGGGAGGTCCCGGGGGGAGGGTTAGAAAAGAGAATTAGGGGGAGGGTTATCTGTAGGCTCCTCCTTTAAATACCCAACTGGAGGAGGGGAAAAAATGGAAAAAATATTTGGGCCACCTTCATTGCCCCTCAAATGGAATGGAGGTTCTCCAAATAATTCATCTGCTCCCATTATTTTCACCCCAGGATGGAATTTACTCTTCTGATCCCCCTGTTTCCTTAAAATTTTTTTATTATAAATGTTTTTTGTGACAGTTAAGCACTAGTTTTATTTTCTAAGCGCGTGTAAAAACAAAAACTATTGGGGCCCAATATATTAAAAAATAATCTAGTGTTTTTTCGCTCTTACTTCTAACGTATTTATAAAACTTGCAGCATAAATTAATAAATTCTCCAATCATTTTTTTTTATTTATGGAGATTTGGGTAATAGTTTTTTTTTTTTTCATTGTTGGTAAAAAAAGCTAATTTTTTGTTTATGCCTGGGAACAAAATGCCCTTTTCAAAAGGAAAGGGGGAAAAATTAGGAATAAAAAAAAAAGAATAAATTTTTCTTGGTTAAATCATATTTGGGGAAATACGCTCTTCCACGATAAAAACTTTCAACCAGGAAAATTCAAGGAAAGGAATTTTTTGTTTGCAAAAAAAATTTTTTTTCCATATCTTACGGGTCAAAAGTTGCATATCTCTTGCATATTTCTCTTTACCACCCCCTTATTTAATAACTATTAAAAATAATATACATAAGGTTATTTTATTTTTTTTTGATTGAGCCAAAGGTATCCCTCCCAAATAAATATAAAAAAATATCACACATTCAAGAAATATATTTTTCAATATTGGTGGGTGGTGTGCCCAAATTCCCCATAAATTTTACCTTTGCCTTGTGTATTATATCAAATAAAGAATATATTTAAAAATAAATAATAATGGGGAATCAGGGTTTATTTTTTCAAGGGGAAATAGCCAAATTATAATAACTCCATGAAAGTAAATTTTTTTTCCTTTTTCAAGTTTTAAACAAATTTGAACTATTTATTTTTTACATTTTTTTATATCATTGTGCGACCTTTGTTTCCCGTGGAGATGGGGCCGTTTTAGAAAAATTCGCGTTATTTTCATTCTCACCACTTAATTATTAAATTTTTATTTACGACCTAATTAAATTAAGCATTAAAAGGGTTCCCCAAAAAAAAACTGACCTTCCCCCCCCCCCACCAATATTTTTATTTTAAAAAAACATAAAGGAAAAAAACTGGATAGATATTTTCAACTTTAAACATAAAAATAATACATATATCCCTTTTTATATTTTTATTTTGGGGTTAATAATAAAGGAGATCTTAACAAAATTCTCTCCTGGATGGGGGGGTTTTTGGCCCAAACCTTTTTGGTTTCATTCTTTTCCCCCCCCAAAGGATAATACAATTTTCAAAACATCTTTTATATAATCCAAACAAAATAACTGGGTCAACAGGAAATAGGGAGAATATATTAATGGCTGGAGCGATCGGCGGGATTAAGTTTTTTATATCCCCAATTTTTTAAGGGATAATAATATAAAATTTATTTTCTAACACATAAAATACACACCAAAAAAACCTTTTTTTCTTATTTCATTATATTTTCAGGTTAACTTCATATTTTTTTTTATTTTTGTTTTTTTAAATGTAAATTATTTTGTTGTTTTAATTTTAAATTTATTCAATTAAAAAGTTTTTTATCAATGAAATTTTAACAACTGTCAAATGGTGTTAAGTATGGATCTTTGTTAAGATGTGTCTGATATTTTTTTCTCTCTAATATTTATTTACTTCGAATTTTTCACATCGCCATCTATGGATATTCTGGGAGGGTGGATTCTAAATTTGTTTTTATAAATGTTTTAGGTGTATATTTTCAAAAAAACAATTCATATTCTTTTGTCCTTTTAATAAAAAGATATAAAATATTTTAAAATTATTTACATATTAATATTATATATATCTCTATTATATAGGAATTATAATATCGGGAAAATTTTTATTAATATAAATCATATATAATATAGTCTCTCAAAATTAAATTTAATATTTATAGGTGTGATATTCTAATATCTCAAAATAAAACTTATTAATTTAAATAAGAATTTTGAACTTCAATAAAGAATAATAAAAATATAGGGTTTATTATTATTCTCTTATTTTAAATTAAACCCCAATAAAAAATTAATTTTATTATAAAATATCTCGCTAAATTATTTAATTTTCTAAGGATATGAAAAAAAGATTACTCAATAGATTTAATATTTAACTATAGCAAACAATATTAACTCAATTATATTTTTATTTTTGGTGGTGAGCATGTATTCTTTCTAACCCTCCCCACATATAAAATTAAGATTCCAAGCGGGTTTTTTGTTTATTACTTCGTGAAAGGGGGGGGCCCGGCCTTTACTTCTCCTACAAATACCCTCCGGTGGCTTCAAAATACTACAGGGGCTTGTTTTTTTTTGTAAGTGCGAAAAAATTACAAAATAAATAATTCCTTTTATTTTTAAATTGATATTTTTTATTTACCCCCAACATCTGTTTGGTATGTTATGTTTTGTGTTTTTGGGGTTAGTTTTTGTAAAAAAGTGAATTTTTTTTCCCTTTTCTTTGGGATTTGGAGGTCGGTGGGGGGGCATAGGCCGGGGGAGGGGGGGGGAGGGTATTTAAACCCCCCCACTTTAATTAAAATCTTTCCAAAATTTTTTTCCCAAAAAAACAACACGTCTTAAAAAAAAAAACTTAAAGCTTAATGTTAAAGAAATTTTTCTTGGGAAAGGGGGTATGGAAAAAATACGAATGTATCCGTATAGTTTAATTATTTTCTTTATTCTCCTGGGGAGAAGGTATTATTATAAAATATCAAATCAAGGTAGTTCATGGAAATATTAAATAATTTAAAAAAGTTCTTGAGTGGGTTTCGTTGTGTTTACTAATAAAATACACCCAATAAATATCTACAATTTATACACTCTCTATTTCGGATTATTTTATTTATGAACTTATTAATTTTATATACTTTTTTAAATTTTAAAAATAAAATATTATTTTCCAAAAAGCTCCATTATTTTTTAAATAATTTTAAAAATTAAAATAATTACAAAAAATTAATTTATACTCTAATAAAAAATAAAATTAAAGAAAAATAGCAATATAGAGACGTTATTAGGGAGAGTTTAGCTATAAACCATGTATTCTTTAAAATCTTTCTTTAATTTTATTTGATCAAAAAAAAAAATTAGGGGGAAAAAAAAAAACCTTATATTTTATTAGGGGGGGGGACAAAAAATAAAAAAAGGAGGATGAACCGTGGAATCTAACAAATACAAAGCCTTTTGTACATTTTATTTTTACTTAATTTCTTGTTTATATTTATAAATTAATTAATTAAATATTTATTAATATGAATATATTCTAAAATTTAATTATAATATTATATATTGTATTTCAACATGATTGCGTTATTATCCATTAATTTTATACTATGAGTTTTATTAATATTAAATTTTAATTTCATACTTAAATACTTTAAATTTAATATTTTGATTTATTTACTTTAACTCATATTTTATTATTAATTAGTAATAATTAAATATTAAATACCACATTTAAAAATATAATTTTATCATTTGTGATCTAAAGTAATTTAATCTAATAGCTCTACTTGTAGACTTATATTCCTACTACATCATTTATAAGGGTTGAAATTTACGATAAACCTCTGGAATTGTGGTGGTCATTCTTTTATTTTTATGAGATATTGAGTAATTATCATTTTATTAACAACCATTTTACATAATTTACACCATATTTTATTTTATTATTTTATAATTTTAATTAATTATTATTACTAATTTTATAATAATATTTTATTTAAATATAAGTGGTGTATATTGTGTTATGTTGTTGTTATGATTTAATTATTAACTTACTTTTTTAGTTTTTTATTTTATTAGTTATATTTTTTTCTTGCTTTTGGTGTGTAAGTTGCTGCTGATATCCATAAGGTAATGACGTCACAACCATTGTTGATATGTGATGGGTTTTTGTTATAAAAAAAAAAGAAAATCAGATTTTTGATATCTACAATAAAAATGTTGGTTTTAGCGTAAAATATCAAAGAATTGAAATACACAAACACCAAGACTCAAAAAAAAAGAAAATTTGTTTTGCTATCGTTGGGGGTGTCCATCCTTAAAATAACTCAAATCTCTCTTTACTCATTTGGCTTCCCTTCCATCCTTTTATAACAAAAATAGAATTTTCTCCTCTTCAATTCCAAAAGGGGGGGGGCCTTAATTTCTTAAAAACCAATTTATATTTTCTTATGGCCAGACTCTTTTAAAGGTATTGTTAGTTTTTTTCTTCTAAATATTGAGGAAAACCATTATTGATAGTGCTGGCGGGAAAATTATAAATATTAAATCAAAACTAAAAAGAACTAATGGGTTATGTCCGAATGTGGGGCCATATAACTTCAGTTTTTTTGGAGAAAATTTGGTTGCTCCAAAAATTAATTCTGTCTTTTTACCTAAAATTATTTACTCGGGAGATATCTCTCTTGTTTTCTCTCTCTCTGTGATTAATGAATATTTCTGCGGTGGGGATGAATTCACTCATCATTTTTTGTTTGTTCGGTTTTTTTTCTTTTATATTATATAGTTAAAATATAGTTCATCACCACTCCCCTTCTTTCCTAATGCAGGTTGTTGGCTATTATTGGGGCCCCCCTATTTTATTGGGGGTGAGGGGGTGTGGAAAATAATTCATATCTGCTCTATTCTAGAGGGTTTTTGGGGTTTCAAAAAAAAACCTCGCCTAATGATTTTTTCGTTAAAAGGTAAGGCGCGCTTTCCAATTCGAAAATATACCCTACCTAAATAGGCGTGGAGGTCCCCCCCTTTTCGGGGGTGGTCTTAGAGTGGCGGGGTGGGTACAACACATAACTGGAGGTTCCACAACTCTTTACAGTGGGGGGCTGACGGGACTTTATTTCTTAACCCCAAAACATCTAGCTATATTAGAAAATTATGTGACTTTTTGAAATTTTGCATATCAAACTGTAAAAACTTTTTCGACGACTAGCGTCAAGTCAAGGAACGTCCATTTCTTTGCTATCCATTTTATAATCGAAAAATCTGGTGACCCTTGGAACGACAGTGGAATTCAATTTGAATATCCGTTCTGCCAAGCAATTTTGAAATCGTACCAATTGTCGTTAATCGTTTAGTTAACAAAGTATCGAGAATGCCGATGCAATGTAGCAGTGTTTAAGAAACTACTTCAGAGTTGTCCATAAAGCAAGTTACTGTAAAAAAAAATTTATCCCTTTATTACCCGTGCTTTATCTTCAACCATTACCCAAGTCCTCCACTTTAGAAGTTCTTATAAATTTGAAAACCACATCGTATATTTTAACCGATATTTGTTTTTTTAATAGATATGAATCGGAAGACAAAAAATATTTAATAGTTTTTTTTAGAGAAACTCGCAATTTTTCAGAAAGTAAACCAAAATTTGGTATGAAGATTTGAATTGAATAAATAGCTTTTGATTCATTCATTATATTCTCATGGAACATCTCCCATCCCAACTTCGTAGAGTCATTGGCCTTTGTTGGATTAAAATATAAATTTTTGCATTTTTTGTCTGAAAGAGCTTTGTCTAAAACTATGCAGAAACGAGGAAAAATAATGTCGAGTTTGAGGCGAGACATAGGATACTGGCCTGAAACCGTGAAGTCCGATCATGACAATAAAACTTATTAGAGCTTGTACATATAGAGACCATGTGAACTAATAAGAAGTAAAGGAACAAACACCAACCATATCATTTGATTGAGCTTGAAAAGGAAACACCAATCATATTGAGAACAGTGAAAGAGTTGACTTACCAGTTTTCAAGTTATTATAGTTGGTTGGAAGATTGTGAAGATAAACCAGGGTATTATTTATCATAGTTAGAAATGCTAGAAAGACTTAGGTGAGAGTTGCAAGCGAGACAGATTATTCATGAACAGATGAGGAATAAAGCATTCCCAGTTCCTCCAGGAACATTATTATTAATATTCTACTGATCTAGCATAAGAAGAACTAAATTCATTAACCTAATGAATAAAATTACAGGAGAAACAATATTTTTTAGAAATATAGATTTTGAATTGATAAAATTATAAATAAAGGACTCCTGTTTAAAGGTTGGTAAGTGTTCTCAAATGTGCTTGTCATCATGTCAAATTGTTAAAAAATTTGAGGATTCCCAATCCTGGTGAATTTTGTATCTGGCTGTTTACAAGACCATTTAAAAGTTGGTATTGGTTTATTATCAAACATTAAGTATTCATTTTATTCAATGAACAGAAAACTAAAACTTTTATGATAATAAAATAAGTTTTAATATTTTCCCAATCACAAATTTCCAAAGTTGCAGCAAGCTCTTGTAAAAATAATTTATAACTATAAGACGGTAGGCATTACGAATTTCAGGAGTGACGACTGTGGAAGGTAATCTGTAACATCCTTCAACTATGTAAATGGCAGTCTTCTGAGATCGTGTTTGAATTAAGTTAGAATATTTAATTAAAGTTGTAGGTATAGAAATTTAAATAGCCCTGAGCCCCTTTTTGCGAAAATAAGAGATGGTGTTAATTAGCACTTCCAGAAATCAACTGTGGTCGCAATGTATGATCTTGGTGTCTAATGTACCGAAGTCAGAGGTTACCATTTACTATATCTTATGTTTGGATGAGAAATATACTTGTCTGGAATTGGCATCCACCAAATATGTCAAAAATAGAACGTTTTTGTATGACACACACACATACTTAAACATATAAACTTTTAAATATTTTTTTTTAAAATTTTATCTAAAATTTTTAATGGATTTAAATTTTTTTTCAGAAACAGCAATGGAAAGAAAAAGCAAATAAGCTCCTCAGAGAATTTAAGATTAAAAACCCAGATTATATTTATAATCCCCAAAAGGCTCAAGCTGAAAGATTCGACGTATATCAGAAAAAAAATTGAAAGGAAACATGTTTAAATACAACCGTATATTCCATAAAATTTACATTTGGTCACTAAATTTGTTTGTTCGTATCTGAGGTTGCTTTCTGTGAACAATTAAAATTTATTCATTTATGTTTTTAACTTAACTGATATTTCAAAATATTTTGTTCAGATTAAATTTATCATAAACCCCGTTACAAAATTGATTTGGTAATTGAAAATTAGCATCGTGGAATGATAATTTTGTCAGGGGAAACACTCCACGGACTAAGTAGTGTAAGAGCGCTCGCTAGTAAATCGGTTGAATGTGAACAAGTTGATACTGAACAAATCTGGGGGCAAATGAAGGAAGCAATTGTTAGTAGTGCAAAGGAAGTGTGTGGATGTGCTTAAAGTAGGAAGTAAGAATCATTACAGCGAAATGGCTGAAAGTGTGATGAAACGTTAAAGGTAAAAAAGAAAGCTGTTGATGTACAATGCATATAGAGGGATTATCGGGGAATTCATTCATTCATGTCTTTCTTTGGTTGAATGTACTAATGCCATTAGAAGGGAGAGTACACCAACTCGAAGTGTTGAAATTACCTCCCATTTTTAATGGTGCACTTTTCTCTCTTTGCGTTCGACTATTCTTTACACAAACTCATCCTCCAGGAACATTAACTTAAACCACCCATTTTATCCACATTATCATATACACATGATTAAAGTAACACACCCCTCTTCTAGATAACACCTTACAGACATCCCCTACTACTCATATCCCTGTGTGTGGGGGAGAAAGAATTGGCCACAACGTCGTAAATGTCCTGCTTGTCGTAGAAGGCGGACTAAGGACGGTAGTTGGGGTGGGCGGCCGACTACCACCTATCTCTTCTAGAATGCTGATGCACGCCTCGGAGATGTTCGTGATCGCCGTTAAAACGGACCTCTCTGAATTTTCGGCGAATATTGATGAATCGTTATGTTACATGAAATTCAGAGAATAAATCGTTGAGAGGAGAGGAGAGAGGTGATGGATTGTATTCAGAAAGGGCAAATTTGATTATGCTCGCTGTGACTGAAACCAAGATGAAAGGAAACAATGAAAATGAGTGGTGTTTTGTGAAATGTGTGCATTCTGGTGTGGAAAGGAATGAGAGGAGAGAAGGAGTTGCAATTTTGATGAGTGACTGTGGTACAGAGTATGGTAGACTTGTGTGTGTGAGTCCCAGAATTCTAATGGTTAAATTAAGTTGAAAAGGTCAAAGTATGTGGTTGTGACATATGGTCCAATCTGAGGGTAATGTTGAAAGGAGTACGATTTTTTGGGATAATCGGAATGATGTTTTGGATGGGTGAGTAGGAGCTTCAGATTGAGAGTGTTGGGGGACCTGAATGGTGGATAGTGATCAAAAAAGGGAGATTAAACAGGTGGTTTTGGGGTGGAGGAGAAAATGAGAAGGTAGGGAAGTGGATTTTGGATTTCTGTGAAGAGAAGGTATTGTGTATAGTATACTTTCTTTAAAACACAAGAGTATCATAAGATATTACTAGAGTTGGTGTAGTAGAGATGGTATCGAAGTGAAAAAGTATTGATTGATTTTGTTGTTGGTGAAGAAGAGAAGGAGATGTGTTGGATGTTAAATCAGTTAGATGTTTAGGACATTGGATATCGGATCATTATGGTTGGTTCTATGTAAAAAATTAAGTGAGTGGTGAACTTGGATGGAGAGGAAGTGATACGGAAGAAAGTAGGTAAAATTAGGAGTGAGAAGTTAAGTGAACAAGACAATAAGGATAAGATGTTAAGAAGGCTCGCTGTAAATCGGTTTGAAGTGAACAAGTTGATTACATGTTAACAAATCTGGGGGCAAAAACGAAGCAATTGTTTAGTAGTGCAAAGGAAGTGTGTGGAGTGTCGCTTAAAGTAGAACGTAAGAATGTAACACGAACGGGGAATGAAGAGGTTTGATTGAAAGCGTTAAAGTAAAAAAGAAGGCTGGGTTGAATGTTACTAAGAGCAAAATGATGAAGTTTCAAAAGGAAAGATGCTTGGAATTATATAAGGAGGAAAAAAGAATTACTTAAAAGGTGCATACGTAGGAGAAAACAGGAGTAAATGAGCAGTTTGGAAAGGAGGATGGAAAGAGGACATACAAGGGAATAGGAAAGCTCTTCTGAAGGAAGCGCGAAAGTTAAGAATGAGATACAGGAACATATAAAGGTGAAACCATAGATTTGAAAAGAAGAAAAAATCAACATACAGATGACCTGCACTACTTTGAGGACAGCATAAAGTCACCGGTTAACAAGGTCATAGAGCGATAACACAGGCCACTCTATCAATATCAACAATATAAAGATGATCAGAAATATCAATTACACGAACCATCGCAAAATCATGGAATTCTTTTGCATTTATAATAATAACAACTACAATAAGCATCCGGTAAGTTAAGATAGATTTAACAAAATGGAATATCTGAAAACAGTCAAAAATAATTTCAACAACACCATTTGAAGAAAATAGCAGACAACTAAACACCACACTTGAACTGATAAGATCTACAGAAAAAATCCAGTCCTTAGCCTGAAAGAGGTCTCAGCGTGTCGGACGCAATTAGCTTTCACTCTTTAAAAAATTTATTCATCTAAAAAAAAAGTGTCTTTAACAAATGTTTTTTATTTGTGTACATTTCAGTAATAAAATGAAATAATCATTAAAGCATAATACTAAAAAAAGAATCCAAGGGCTTCCTCTCTAAGGTAAATATATCACTACGACAAAGTAGTTTCTTAATATATTATTATATTATATATATATATATATATATAATTATATATATATATATATTATATATAATTATATATTATATTTATATATATATAATAATATATATTTAATATATACTATATAATAATATATTATATATATAATATAATAGATAATATATATATATATATATTATATATATATATATATATATAGTGGCCCCTGATTTAATACAAACTTATTCTTCTAGAAAATCTATTATTTTCTAAAAATTTTTTCGAAATATTTATTTAATTGAAATTTATTAAATGTATTCCTTTTTTAATAATTTAAATATTAAGGATATTGAAATTATATTTAATTTTCATCCTAAGTTTTAAGACTTTCAGTGTTTTTGACTTACATTTCTAATTTTAGCTAACCCCGCCCCGCGCCCCGGGCCCCAGCCCGGCCCGGCCCGCCCCGGCCCGGCCCCGCCCCGGCTAAATTAGACAACCCCGGCCCCGGCCAAAATTCAGGCAAAACCAGCCATCTGGGTCTCAGACAAGAAGCAAAAAATTTAGGTTAGAGAAGTCTTAGGTATTCCACGGATGCATGAGTGTAGAGTGCAAGCCCACTGATGTTGAAAGATGTCCAATAGAAAAGCCCGCGCTTGTGGCATAATCTTGATGTCATACACGCACACACAATTATAACAAAAAAAAAAGAGGAGAAATTAGGAAAAATTATTTATTCGTACGCTAAAGCCTAAATTTAAAACCTGAAATTTTAAAACGCTAAAACCCTATTACAGTAAATATCTAAAATATGAAAATCCAGAAGTTTAAAATACTCGCGCACCCGCACACACTCACGAAATTGCGTACAAAAAAAAAAAAAAAAAATACTTTGATCAACTAAAAAAGCGGAATCTAAATCTGTATAAATTATAATAATGGCCATCCAAATAGGTAAATGTTGGAGAAACGCTAAAAATCTAAGTTAAAAAGAAGTCGAGGAAAAAAAAAAAAAAAAAAAACAACAAACCTAATATTAGCTATATATTTCGAAACTAGATTTACTATTTAATCTTAAAATTTCTCATAATTTTTCACCCGAAAAGTAAGTATCGGCCATATTAACCAATACCGATACCCAAATAAATGGCCGAAACTGCCGATACCGATACCGATACTATCGGTACATCCCTAATATATACCATCCATTCTGTTAGGCTGCACCTTAGGTGGACCTCCAGAATCTTCTCCACGCATCTCCGTTTTCAAATGTTAGTTCCTCCTACTTCCTCCATCGTCTTGCCTCTTCGTTGTATACCCTCCTCCACCTATTCCATCAATCTCTTCCTTGGTCTTCCTGCTGGCTTCCTCCCGTCTGGTCTCCAATCCATCATCTCCCTCAATCTCTCCACTTCCATTCTTTTCACGTGTCCAAACTATCATAACTATTTCCTCTCCACGCATTCCAAAACCGGCTCCACTCCTAGTTCTCTCCTCACCAGCTCACTCCTCATTCTTTCTCTCAACGATACGCTCCTAATGATCCTAAGTACCCTCATCTCCATAGCTTCTATTTTGCTTTTTTGTTCCTTGTTCATTGTCCAGCATTCCGATCCATACAACAATATCGGTCTTAGAATTGTTTTATATATTAATATTTTAACTTCTCTTGGTATTCCTCTAATTTAACAATGGGTAATAACATTCCCACATTCTGTGGGAATTCCTTATTCTCTCTTTCAACTCGCCATCTTGTCTTCCTTGGTCATCATATATATTATATATATATTATATATATATAATATATATATATTACAAACTCACAGACTACATAAGTATAGCATACTATTTCAAGTTACCACATAAAAATAATCTATATATATAAAATATTATATTATATATATATATATATATATTACTGCGGTCTATTGCAGTATTTACATTTATTAATTAAATCTTACAGAACGAGGAAGGACAGGGCGAAAACCTGGTGATATCGTCTTGAGGGGCTTGGTCGTTTGAAAGCGTTCTTGAATCTAACTTTTCTGGTTAGAGGATAGCTCAGTCGGTAGAGCGTCCGAGTATGTCGTCTCAGGTGTCGCAACATGCGTTGGTTCGACCCCAGAGGAGGCAATTTTCCTTACCTTCCCACAATAGTTCTTTATTTACTATATAATATATATATATATATATATATATAGATATATATATTATATATATAATATAATATATATATATATAAATATTATCATATATATATTAATATATAAATATATATATATATATATATTATATATATATATATATATATATATATAATATATTATAATATGTTAAATATATATATATTTAAATCGTAATCAGTTTCCCTTAACCTTCTTCAAGAGTTACTGAAAACTCTTTTCTATCTGCTTAGTTTCAGGATTCTTCAATCTTATTTTTGACCTCTTTAATGACAGATAAATGAATTAGTACTTTTGATTTCCTGGATGTGAGATGAAATTTGATGAATACCTTCTCTTGTAAACCCCAATTGTGTTCATTGAAAGCTTCTGGGTAATAATACATATTATGTTTTTATCGAATTGACTTTGTGTTTAGTTACGATCTCTCTCATAAAAGAAATTGAAAGGTTTAACTTTTGTTTCGTTGCTGTTATTTAGGGATAAAAAAAATATACTGAAAGGCCTGTGGATACTTTGACATTTGTTGTGTGGCTTTGTGGATACGTTGACATTTTTTGTGTGGTTTTGTGGATACGTTGACATTTGTTGTGTGGTTTGTTTGTTGATATTACTTTTCTAAATACGGGGCAACAATAAGAGTTTGTGACATATGGTAAGAAAATTTTTCGATGCTGTTGCGAAGTTCAGATTTTTATTCCAAATGACCTGTATGACAAGTAATATCATGTTCTCTACTACTACTACTCAGATAATAATAATAATAATAATAATAATAATAATAATAATAATAATAATAATAATAATAATAATAATAATAATAATAATAATAATAATAATAATTAATAATTAATAATAATGACAATTTTAATAATTTAATAAATTTTTAAAGTGACTCAAGTAAGCGTTCTAAAGCAAATGAACGAACATTTTTATATTTCTTTGACCAAATCAATATAAATTTTTTTCTTCTAAAATTTTGTAGCAGTCTAGAAAAACCAATTATATGGTTTATTTATTTGTTTTATTTATGCCTTACTACATGATTTTTTTTCTATTATTGTCATTACATTATCGGGGCATCTCTTATCCCAAAAACCCTCACCTTACACACACACACACTAACGCACACACACACACACACACACACACTAACGCACACACACACATATATATATATATATATATATATATATATAATAAAATATAATAATATATATATTATATACTATATATATATATATAATTATATATATATATATTATAATATATATAATATATGTGGGTGTAGATGTGTGTGTGTGTTGTTGTGTGTGTGTGTGTAAGTTGAAGTTTTTGGGATAAGAGATAGCCCGATAATGTAGATGAACAATAAATAGAAAAAAAATCAGTATTTAAAGCTAAATAAAACAAATAAAACCATTTGGTATGTGGTTGTCCGGGTTCCTCCGCCCCTCCCCTACGGGTATTGGAAACGTCCCCCCTCTGTCCCCGTCGGTCAGAGCCCTAATATATATATATATATATATATATTATAAATATTATATATATTATATAATAATAATTATATATAATGATATATTATATATATAGATTACATTTTTGTAATACGCTTTACTACTCTGATTCCAAATATGTAATGGTTTTCTGTAAGTGTCGTACTTTCGAGATATTTCATTTTTGAAAAAATATTTAACATAAATGTTGATTTTAAAAAATTATTTAAAATATGTCAACTTTGAATTCATGTCGTTAAACCACTGAAATTCATTGTTTAGTTATCATACGAGTAGCAATATATTTAAAAAACAAAACAAAACAAAAATCAAAACGTGACGGAGTCGTAAAACAGAATAGGATATAATTATATATATATAATATATTATATATAATTATATATATAATATATATATATATATATATATATATTAATATTATATTATATATATATATATATATTATATAATATATATATAATATATTAATAAATTTATTTTTTCTTTACAGCGGCAATAATCTGGTACGAGTGCGGGCACAGGTGATGATGCGTGATGACAGTACTGGTTTGTGGGTGCCAATGGGGGGAGGGGGCTTTTCCAACGTGTCTGTCAGAAAACGCATTATAATTACTGACCCTGACGAAGTAGAACCAGAGTATTTTATCTATGGAAAGCGAATATCAGACCAAAGGGTAAGTCAAGTCTAATAATAATAATAATAATAATAATAATATAATAATATAATAATAATAATAATAATAATAATAATAATATGATATGATAATGATAATGATAATAATAATAATAATAATTTGATTATGTAAAAGACTTCTAACAAGCCCTTGTGGTTTTCATGTGGTGTGCTGGCCTTGCATTATTATTATTATTATTATTTTTATTATTATTATTATTATTATTATTATTATTATTATTATTATTATTATTATTATTAATTATTATTATTATTATTATATTATTATTATTATTATTATTATTATTATTATTATTATTCATTTTATTATTTTTTAGGGGGGAAGATTTCTTTTAATTTCTAAATACCTAACTACCATACTGTAATTATTAGCTTTAAGACAATTTGAGAATTCAAATGTTTCGTTATTTGCAGTTATCAGAGCTTCGTCTACTCGTGTCACGTATCTATTTTCAAATATTTGACTTTTTTCATTTTTATTAACAAAGCATGTTAAAAAATAAATAAATAAAATTATTTTATTAATAAAATGTAATGTTAAAAACTATTTGATAAAATGTACAAAAATAAATAATAAGGATGTATTCGGCGAACCAAGAACTTGAAAGGCTGGTATAACGAGATCTGAAGAAAAGCCATTTTCTAAGAATACTTGACTGTTAACAACTATCAGCTGACATATAAACAAAGGCAAATATATCTTAAAGTCTAATTTAATCAATGAATTAATTTAATTAACATCACGAAACAGCATGCGGAAAATGCGACAACAATCATTATCGGAACAGAAAATGAGAGTTTCAACTTTCAAAGCCAATTCATTAATATTTTCTTGATTTAAAACTAAATTACTGGCAGAAACTGCTAAAAAATGGCGCGTAATCAATTTTGTATTAATTATGTTTGCCTAAAAAAGTTGATTAAACATATTGAAATATAAAAACTACCCTCCAATGTAGGTTTACATCAGAAACCAATTCAAGCCGTTCAAGATTCTTGCAGCGAAAATTTAAAGATAGATCTGGGTATGTTTCACGGAAATTATTATTGAATAATGATGAAGTTAAACGTTTCACGATTGTCCCATTTTCAATCCTACGGCAGTAAGATTTAAAGATAGAAATTTCTCCCTTTAGTTTGCACTGAAGTAATATTGAATAATCACGAGATATAAACAAGCATTAGCATTGAAGAGTTAGCATAGGAGTTAGGCTCTAGTATATTAATAGGTTTTATTAACTTTCTTACGCAAATGTAATTTGTACAAAACTTATTACGTGCCATTTATTTAATGGTTTTCGATAATAAATTGGCTTTTAATCAGGAAAATATTTAACGAATTAATTCCTTTAATTTTTTTCGAGTTTTCAATTGTTCCAATATTTTTTAATGATGATTATCGCCAAGGTCTTATAAATAATATCTTCTTTGTTGCCAATGTTTTTTTTATTATTATTCCACATACGGATTTTTGATATCGATTAAATTATTTAATTAAGTAAATTAATTGATGGATTAAATTAGATAATAACATATATTTACATTTGTTTTTATGTGTCAGCTGATGAATGTTTAGATCTAAACGTCTCACGAAATTCAAATTTTTTACTGCGTTTAAAAAAAAATTCAGGGCCTTTATTTAATAACGACGGCTCACACCGATTTCAACGAAGCTTACTTTCCGATTTTCTTGAAACTTACACGAAATGATTAAATGAGCTGAAAGGAAAGAAAATCGTAAAAAAATCCTCGGGAAATTATTTTGGAAAAAAGTTTTGAAGTCTCCATATTTCATTTTTATAGCATGTAAAACTACTTTTACTGTCATATGCTTCTGTATTTATATTTTTTAATAGGCTTATCATGGTGTTGAAGTAATATTTAATTATTTTACCACCATCTACGGGTCGGGGGTACTGTTAGAAAAATGTTCTTGTACCATGCATTTGTATCGTGGGTTCCGATGAATTTTATTAGCTTATTTCTGATTAAAAATTTTTCTGCCAAAAAAAAATTTCAAATTTGAATATTTATGACATTTTCAGTAAGTTTTATTCAAATTGGCGTAAGGCTCTAAGATTAACGGCGTAAGGCTGTAGGATTAATAAGGTTCAAATCCTGAATAATCGGGATTTATGCCCAATTTCTGGTGGAACGCACCAGAAATTTCTATCTTTAATTTTCGCTGCTGAAAGCCTAAGATTTCTGTAGTAGCCTTTTAAGATCTTATGCTGGAACAGTTGCTTGATAAATCTTAAGAAATCTTTCCTGTGAGCACACAATAAGTTAGGGTATGAAGTTCAAAAAGATTACTTAATTTTTTTCCAAGTAATAATATAGACAATTCGTTTGACAAAATTACTTTATGGTATATATATTCAATATTTATTTTTCTTTTTTCATTTGATTTTTAAGCTTGAAGAGCTATGATATTGCAATAGTGACCTAACATATAAGTTTTCCGTTTCACCGAATAGACGAGGGTTATGACAATATGATCCATTCATTGGCTGTTAGTGTTTTGATTGGCTCATACGTATCTCATGGACCGCGTTTTCCGGAGTCAGAAAATTTAGGTTAAATATTTACAATGTTGTTTTAATTTTTAAGGTAAAAAAAGTTTGTATAAATGTCAATTTATTTAACTAAATGTGAAGCATTTTAATTTTAACTTAACGTTCCTTTTATAGAATATATATTATATATAATTATTATATATATTTATATATATATAATATATATATATATATATATATGATATATTATTTATATATATATATATAATATATATATAATTATATATACTATATATTATATATATATATATATTTATATATATATATATATAATAATATATATATATATGTACCTATATATATATATATAATATATTATATATATATATATATATAATATTAATATATATATATATAGATATAATATTATATATATATATATATATATATATATATAATAATATATAATATATATTTATATATTATATATATAATATATATATATATATATATGGACCAGCATTGGAATCCACAATCCATATTCTCAAAAAACTACAACAGCTACCGGAAAGAGGAATTTGCTGGAATCCTGGCAAAATTATTACGAAGGTCTTCTGCTAGAAAAAAAAAAAAAAAAAAAAAAAAAAAAAAAAAAAAAAAAAAAAAAAAAACAATATCTCGAAAACTACAAAAACTAACAATGAAATGAAATACATTTTTGAATCCTTGTAAAATTTTTGTTCGAAAATGTAAAAAAAAAAAATTAAAAAATAAATTAACAAAAAATTGGCTATTTTTTATTTTGCGGGGTGCTGGACATAGTAGTATATATATATTATTTGTAAGTATTACACGCAATTTAGGGGCTCGAGCGACGGGGAACACAGGGGGGACGTTTTCATACCCCGTAGGGGAGGGCGGGAAAAAATACCCCGCGACACCCAAAACCAAAGGCGGGGGTTCCGGAGACCTCCCCGGAGGGGGGAATTAGTTACCCTAGTTCCCGAAGGCCGAGAGACCCGACTCCGCCATCAGTGCGGTATACCCTTGGGGTATTCTTAGTAAAAAAAAAAAGCAAAATTTAATTAAAAGTTATTTATTATAACGAGTAACCAATAAAAGTCTCTAAATAGGCCTTCTAATCCATATTTACTATAATTATTAACAATAATTTTTTAATTTTTTATTTTTTTTACATTTTCCATCCAAAATTTACGAGGATTCCAAAAATGTATTCCTTTCGCTGTAGCTATTGTAGTTTTTGAGAATATTTAATTTTTTTTTTTTTTTTTTTTTTTTTTTTTTTTTTTTTTTTTGCATTTTTCCGCACTAAAATTGGCCAGCATTCCCAGCAATGTTTTCCTTTTCCTGTAGCGCTGTAGTTTTGAGATTATGGATTGCTGGCTCTTCTTAGAGGCTAGACCTATATTATATATAAATATAATATATATATATATATATATATATATATATATATATAATATATGATATATACTGTACTATTATATTAGTAATATATGAAATTATAGAGATGGTGTCTTATTGAACTGATGAAATGAGAGTGATTGGGAGTTTGATGGAAAGAACACTATCGAAAATTGCTAATAATTAATTAACAAGTAATTGATGAAGTAGTGTATAATGAAGTGTGTGGAGTGAGTATATATGCAGAATGTGATCTCGCTCCACACACGAGAGAAGTTAAGGCAATAAGTGTTCAATTTAATTAGGTCGGAGATCAAATGCGCTCTCATAAAATGCTGCTCAGAGTGCCAGAGTACCCAGCAGTGTCACGTGTTAGCGGAAAACTGCAATAGAAAAGATCGCGAAGGTAGTGAGTTTACAGAGAGCTTGCATATAGTTTTTTTATAAAGTTAATTTTTTAATGTTATAATGTTAATTTTTAAAAATATTTTTTTTTTTTAAATTTTTTAAGGTGCTACGAGCCGACGAGAGGGACAGATGGCGTAGCGAACAATCCCCCGTCGGTCCTCTCTGAGGTGCCGAGAGACACCTCCTACATCTTTCTAGTCTTTGCTAATTAGAATCTTGGTATTCCTTTAGCTTAAAAAAAAATTAAAATGAGTAGAAACTATTGGCTGAACCTTAATCGACCACTGAAACTTCTTTATTCTTTCTGATATAAGAGGAATATTGAATGCAAGTTATTCAAGTTTGTTATATAAAGCCGTTCTATGGTGAGTAATATCGGTTAACTTACCATTTTAGTAATGCGCAAAAGTATGCGCGATTGGATATAGAGAAGCGTATATATAATAAGTATAATACCAACTTATATATATTAATATATAAAGTATATATATATATATATATATATATATATATTTATATATATATATATATATATAATATATATATATATATTATATATATAATATATATATATATATATAATATATATATATATATATATATATATACTATATATATATATATATATATATATATATAATATATATATATATATATTATATATATATTATATATATATATATATATATATATATATATATATATATAATATATATATAATATATATATATATATAATATATATATATATATATATATTAATATTATTATATATATATATATATATAATATACTATTATATATTATAATATATAATATACTTATATATATATATATACTATATAATATATATATATTATATATATATATATAAGAGTTATATAATATATATATATATAATATATATATATATATATATATATATAATATTATTTAATTTTAATAATTTATTTTAATTATATATATATAATATATATATAATATAATAAATATATATATATATATATATATATATTATAAATAATATATTATATAATATATATATATGATATATTATTATTATATAATATACTATATATATATATATATATATATATTTAATATAATATATAGTATATATATATATATTAGGCTTGCTAAGCTATACGGCATCGACAAACAATACAGCGTTAGTTGAGGTACACGGCTTTCTAAAGGCGTCGTTCGATTTTTTGCACTGGTTTGTTAACAAAAATGCTAAATTTTGTATCGTATTCAGTCAACTAGCAGGGCAAGAATCGAGCTCAAATAATAAAATATTTTTTTGGCTTATTTTTATTTTATTCTACTAAAAGGAGAAATAAAGTAACCTAGGTGTTGAGTTGTTGTAAGGAAATGTTCTTGAATTTTGTATGTTGTCTATATTATGTCTATCGAGATAATCTTTGGGTTCGAAAATGATATCTGACATTACTATCAGCAGAATAGTAACTGCGTGATATTGTTCGTACTGGTAGCCTTTAAAGACGAAATGTGTTGCTCTCGTGAGGAGGTCCGTAGCTAGTGAGGGACACTCTCTCAGTCAAAATCATACATTAAAACAAATAGCCATAGAGAATAAGTGGAGATGTGTGCAGGATTATAAGCAAAAATTAAGTACATATAATAGGAATTGATGATCCGTGAGGAGATCTTGGCAAACAGGCGTATGATAGAGTTAATAGGGTAGTATGAATAAGTTTTTGTTTAATTATTTTTAGTGATTATGATTGATAGTGTATGGCGTTTGTATATATGTGTCTGTTAAAGCTTCTGCCAATGTACACTCAAAGAGGTCATGATTTATCGACAAGTAAGTCAGATATCTATAGAGTATAAATGAAAATAATATAATAGATGCGATCACTATGAGTAGAATTAGGTAGAATTATTAGAGATATAATAGCGATAATAAAGGAACATACGGAGTATATATGTATCATTTTATTCGTGCATATATAGTATATATCGCACACAATATACTTAATATCGCATCCATAATCAGTATGGAAGAGAATTATAGAAAGGAATTAGAGTGGGGATGCTAAAAATTAGGGTTTTATAGTGATAATATGATACGTGAAGATAATGTATATAAGAATGTAGTAGGAGTAGGTGTCCTACTATTATTATTTTGATATGCGGATGATTGTAGTTTCATGTAATATATATATGTGGTCACGTAATATCATTAGAGAGAGTGATAGGAGTGTGTATAAGTCAAGAGATTTGCTCAAGGTGAGTATGTATAAAGGAGGAGTTATTATGTGAGTGAGTAGTGTGCCGAGAGAAATCCAAAAATACGCTGGAACGCACTAATAGAGTAATAATAAAGTAAGAGTGTATCCAATTGGCACTTAGTTAAAAAGAACATATCGTATCTCTTTGTGAGAGATAGAAGAATTAAGTTCTATATGAGTTATATGAAATTGTAAAGTCATCTAGTGGAATTGTGAGACACAAGAGCTTCTGATTTTACACAATACTTTATGATACTGTCGCTCCTTCAAGCTGCTGTCTATATCGATTGAGAAGATGAATAGTAGAACGAGAGTCGCATAGAATGTAGTCACGTAAGAAATTTATAAAATGAGTCACCACGGTATGAGGCCTTTGTTACAACATTTCATTAAAATCACTAAGATTGTGTCATGGAGCATGATAAAGACTAAGAGATCTTGAGTAGCTGACTAGGTCTACATGAGGGATGTTGTTAACCTGTGTTATTGGTATGTAGATAGAGAGACACTTAATTATGGCTTCTGGTATATCCGAAAAAAGTGTATTCACACTGAGTCTCTATTAATTGAATGCACTAATAAAGAGTCTTCAGTGGTAACAATTAATTATATTAGGGGCATGCAATAGGTGTTGAAGAAGAATAATTTAATAAAAATATAATGAGTTAATAAATACTTTAAGTATGAAAGTTGTATATATATATATATATAGTGGTGTGAAGAAAGGTAACATAAAAATGATAGAGAATTAATAAATTGAATATGAGTATGTTGATATGAATTAGGTTATTGTCATTGAGTGAGTGGAATGATGAATGATAGTCGTTGGTTAAGCGATGTATATTGGTGAGTGTGTATGGCGAGTGTGTGGGAAACCGACCGGCTGGGAGACGAAGAGAAAGTGGATTTGAGTCGTGTAAACGATATGTATCTAAGGATTAAATAGGGTAGTATGCGGGCAGAACGAGGCAATAAAGAGTGAGCTTATGATAGGAGAGAAGAATGTGCTGGCGCATGGAGCTCTCGATGAACTGGAGGGACGCATTATAGTGGTTAGGTGAGGATTTGCCGACTGTGAGCAAGATGGACGATGACTCACAGCTGGCCTTACACGTTATGAACAGAAATCTATATATAATAGAAAGTGCCTTTCCCTTTCGCATCTCTCGCCCATCAAGCTCTATAGGGTGATTATTGCTTTATCTATAATATTATATATACTATATATATAATGTGATGAGGTTAATTTCACTAATATTGATACAGAGGGTATAATATATATTATAAGGTTGGTAAAGCTGTACGTCTTTCTTTTTCGACATTTTGTCTATTCTCCTACTGGTTTTCTTATAATTTCCGATGCTTGTTATGCGCACTATATTACTCCTCAAATCTATTTGGAAAAAAGAATAGAGTTACAAAGAAAGGAAGTGAAAGAAAGAAACACTCACAATAATAATTATAGAACAATAAGCTCAAGAATAAACTAATCTATCACTCATAATAAACGTTGATATAAATTTTTATTTTTTCACAAAAAGTTTTTCTCTAAAAAAATAATTTTACATATTAAATTTAAGTTTATGTGTACAGTTTAAATTGAACTTGACCTTCTGATAATTTCATTCTTACTGTTTTCCAGATAAATTAAAATGTAAAATTAAGTTATACCTAATTATCTAACTATTAGTTTTGGTGTTAAAAAGTAGGTAAAAACATTCTAATAATTATATAGAAAAATATATTTACTTAAGTTTACAAAGTATAAAAATATAAAACTTAGTATGAATAAGATGAGCGACCGTAATTCTCAACTCTACCGAAGATAAAGTACTATTCATTGTATCAAACTGAGGTCAGAGGCGCCGTTATCAACGTCTCTCCACAATACAGTATTTGATCTAGCCATTCAAAATTTTATGATTCACTTAAGCTCATCATAATAAATAATAATAATAGATAATAAATAAATATATAATAATAATAAATAAATAATAATGAATAATAATTAATAATAATATAAATAATAATTCATAAACAATATCGTCCCATTCTGTATAGTTTGCTCGATACTGTTTTGAGAAATTTTGATTATTCTATGTGTTGAGAATTATATATATAACTAACAATTACAATTAACAACTAATTTACATAAATTTATTTTTCTTAGAGGATCGCCAATGAGGTAATCGTAACTTTTAACTAGCATTTAACAAATTGACAGATTGAAATTATTTAATGTACGAAAAAAAAAATGAAATTATAGAGAAGCAAAGAATGCCTTCAATAGGATAAAGAATTTTCATGTAAAAACCAATGAAAATGAAACAGGAAAAGTATTTCGTGTCTAGTCAACCACCACTACTGTCTATAGCGAGTGTGTCTATAATACCACATGTTAGTAAAATATTTATAATATGCTTAAATATGTTAAGCTTATCTACTAGCGTGATGTTGAGATTGTATACGTGCTAATTGGCATACTTCTCAAGCTAGAGCGTGATTATTGAATGCACAGTCATCAGCATTTATAGAGTCTAGTCTGTAAAAACTCACAGTTAAGTGTGCAGTTGCACGCGTATGTGTCAATGTCCTTCTGTCGAGCTATATTTTATATTCTTATTATCCTGCGATAGCATTTTATGATCTAATAATATAGAACTAGATCTGTGGCACGAATAAATCTCATTAATGTTAATACGATTCTTTATTCTTTCTCTGGCCATTCAGACTAGACGACTCACCTAAGCATATCGTGATGGGTGAAATTTCTCTTCTCCTACAGCTCTCGATAATTTCATCAATCACTAAGAAATATCTATTTAGTATGAGATTATAACTCTTCGACAGAGCAAATAGATACTGAGGTTCATATTTCACAAAGGTAAGTATGCGCTCATAACCTCCATTGTATATCTACCTACTGACAAATCATACTATATAATCTATAGCAACTTCTGTAATCTGCTTTTCACTTCCATCTTATTTACACACTAACTATCGTTATTATTCTGCATAATGTACTCTCTGTATAGGCTATATTATCTATCGTGAGACCCTTAGTCTCATAACTATTATATTTAATCTTATATAATGTCTCAATACTAGCACTTTCCCTCAGTGTTGAAGCTCTACACATGTCCTCAAACCTAATATTCACTCTACGAAAAAATGAGAAGTGACCGTCATCTGTCCTATACTAATATTTTGCCTGCAATGCACGCTCATTTTCCCAATTACCAATCCAGACTTCTTCCTGGTCCTCTATACACTTCACATTCTTATAATCATTCTGTAAAACTTCATCCGATCGCCAGACCTCTCGTTTGCACGGGTCTACTGGCGATATATAACATTCTATATTACTCAATATACTAATTTATATGTATTATTCTGAGCTCTATAGTGAAACTAACGGGAGGACGCTCACTATGTATGTGCGCTTGACATATCCAAAGCTAATTTTACACGTAGTAATGGATATCAATGCGTTATACACTGTACTATCCTGCAGCTACCTTCATATGAGTTCCTCCTTCTCTGCCATTGTTCTTAGTTCATATGCATTTTTATACTAAATCATGAGGATAAATCATGTCATTTCAATTATACGTACTGGTGCGGCGTTAGCTGTGTTCTCTCATTCCTATATCTAATGCTAAAACTGCTCGTCTCTCGAGAGATTCTAGTCATACTGCTCCTAGCAGTTCTGACATTCGAACTAACCTCTAACATTATAGAGATATTCTCGAGCACCTGTATCCTCGTGAGAGATACTCACACACTATATTATTATCGATGCACACACACGCACCCTTATTCACTTTAACTCATATAATTCTCTCCCTCTTATTTATTAACTTCTGTAATTGTACCTCTCGTATTTTAAATTATTTCCGTATTTTATTTCTCACGCTGTATGTGATATAGATAATAACTTTGTTGAAAATTCATTATCTTTAAACGCCCACCCATCTCGTGAACCCAATTCACCTTTACTATAAAATACTTCTACTTTCCCATCTCTTTCGACAGGTTCCAGTCGCTCTCCCTTTCCCCCCTCCCATGATGATTATATACTATTATAAACATCCTTGGTACTCACTTAACATGAATCAAAAATAAAAATTATACTATATTGTGAAAACCTTACATTACCCACAGTACGTGACTTGCTTAGTGAGTACGTCACCTCCAAAGAATACATTAGCTAAGTATTATCTGTTTATTAAGTATAAACTGAGTGGACTTCCTCTTTTCTATCAGTTGCTGCAGCTATTACAAGCGGTACTCAATCCGTCACGCATGTATATTATATAGTACTTACTTATTCTCATATCTGTGAGTATATGTAGGAGCTCACTCTATGAGTTTCCAATCCTATAGAGCAATTAGTGGATATACAGGTCTAGTCAAAGGTACCAAAAAGGCTTTAAATACTATTATCTGCTAATTTCCAGCTTCACTGATCCTCTATAATTCATTCACGATGTTGTGCTTTCTCTATCCTATAGGTACCGCAGTCACGCAAGTGCTCGAGGGAGTCTTAATCACTATCGTACGTACCACCATCACCTTATACGACTCCACAATACGTACTATAACAATGAGGTAAGTGCTCTGAGTATCTGAGCGCACTACGTAAGTATGATATTGAATTTGGTAATCTCACAGTAGCTAGAGTTTGCTCAGTAGTGATGATTCCTTCTTCCCACCACTTCATCGTATTCTTGAGGAATTCATATACATCTTCTGTATTTACCTAATGAATTTAATTATCTCTCACCACTTATTAAACCTGTCGACATTTGCTCTATATGCGGTAATTTGCTCAAGGGTGATATAACTTTTTGAGAGTACATACACCATCTCACTTGAATAGGCTTACTGACTGATGAATGTGATCCTATAACAACTTGTGAAAAAAAATCCCTGTACATGAGCGATATGTACCAGCACACATTGTGTATACTTGCGAATATTACACCTCACTTCCTTTAAACACCTAAAAGCGGCCCCTCACACGTCACACACACCTACACCCACGCGACCGCACCTTCCACCCTCTCACACACACCTGCCCCACACCCCCCCCTACACCTCCACACCCTCCACCCCATGCGCACACCACCTACACTGCACCCCACACCTCCACTCACTCCACTCTCTCTCACTTCGCCTCGCCACACACACACCCCACTCTCCACACCCCCCCCCTCACACACCCCACTATTCACCCCCACCACCTACACTCACCCCACCCCCCCCTCACCACTCACTCACCCTCACCCTAATACCCCTACTCACTCACCCCCCTCCTCTCACTCACCTACCTCATCACTCACTCACTACCCCCCCTCACCCCCCACTCACCCTCACTCACCACCCCCCTCCCACTACTCTCACCCTCACTCACACTACCCTCACCCCTCACTCCCTCACTCACTCACCCCCCCCCCCTAAAAACATCATCTATAATATAGTCACCATGAAAAAGTACCGTATACTCATCATTACTGAAATCTTATCGTGTCATCAAATATCATTTACTCTGCGTCAGAATTAGATTCGATCTATTTTAACTATGTCAATAGGGCACATATCTTAATATTCACTATCCATCACCACCTATAAATTGTAAATAAAGATCTAAAAAAATTCATATAATTAAAGTCATTATTTAAATTACGAATTTATATTCTTCTACAAACTTAAATCATTGATACACACTATAAGAGGTACTTAATAATCTAAGTTATACCTCCAGCACACACACATAAAAAAATATTAACTAGTATACATATACAGTAGCTCTCATTATCATTAATGAAAATGACAAAAATATAATTATACAGTATAATAAATTATTAGTCACATAATATATACCTTCTATCTCCCCCTCTCATATCCTTATTCCTAACTCACTTAAAGCCAACATTCATATACTCAAAATTACAACACACACACACCACTTCATTATTATTCACCTTTTACCTTTTTAATCTTTTTACTTTCAGTAAACAGCGTTTTAAGCAAATCCATTATAATATTTTAGCCTATACTATAAGTTTTATACTAAATACTAATCCATCTTATTACCTCAATCTATCCTCATATCTTCTTACTAATAACATTTAATTCCTCATGACATTTACCATATTATCACCTCAATAATATATAACGATATTAGTCGATGAGACCAATGCACGTAGGTCTCATAATAAATTATGTCACTTGACCTCCAGAAAAAAAGTAATTAGTATTATCAAATATGAATAATATAAAAAAATTAGAACACGAGTGAGACTAAATGATCTAACCACACGAATACACACCTTCATTCGTGAGGTCTAGAGACTATTACGCTATCCCCTAACGGCGAAAGAGAGAGATATGTGATAGAAGAGACTAATATAGTGTCTTTAGTGACTATCTACTGGCAGGCGTACAGGAAATGCTAAAGGGGCACTTATCTGCTTCCCTCCCACAATGCTCTCTCTGTTTTTAGTCCCTCTAAGCTTAAATGAGAGCTACACTCTACATTATTTAACCACTCTCCGGTAATGTGAAGCTAAATGTTGATTCTACACTAGCAAAAGAATTAGAAAGTAAAAGGATATGGTTTTAGTTTAATCATGACTAATACTACAAAGATTGAAGTAATCAGGTTAGTGGTCAATGTACATATTTCGATCAATTATCCGGAAACTAGGGATAGCTTAACGCTTTATTTATCGTGAAATCCTAAATAGAGAGTGATAATTGCAGATTTATTGAAGAAAGTGAATTATAATAACAAATGGCGTTACGGGTGTTGGAATCCATCAATGGTAAATCTAAATATGTTATAAACTTAATCAGAAGAACTGGTAGTTAGAGATAATGGTTACTGGGAAGTATGGAGTGCAAGTACTAACTTATATACTAGTGTATCTGGGAATATATATATTCCTCAGACCTTAGAGTTTAATTTTAAGTCATAATAATTGAGAGGAACTCACAAGAGAGAATATCGAATGTATCTAGGATAACTCATATAAGCAAATAGAGTGGTAGATGGGCTTTATGATATATACCTGAGCTCACCATAAATCTCTTAAATCTGTGAGCTATAACTTACCCTAAATACTCATTAGTATTAAGTTAGTCTGGATAACTTCCCAGAAACCATTACCATTAAAAATCAAGTCAGTTTAATTAAACTGCACACTTAGTTAATAATATAACTATTATTAGTATACTAAGTTGTTGAGGTGTATCCCACCCCTCGTAAACCATTTTGTATTATAAATATTCACTATTCTTTAAATTTAGCCATATAAATTATATATATTATAATCACGATAATATAAGGTTAAAAGTATATATCCCCTAGTCCCGGAATTACATGTAATGATAATGCTAACTAATTATATAACCTTAACGCTACTACTTTTATAATAAGTTAATGTATGTAACACTAAATCCGTATATCACTTATAAATCTCTTTTATTTTCATATCTCACTTACTTTCTCAGCTTATCCATTTTTGATTTCTTAAAGTTGACCTTCATCAATTTCATTAGTATCATAAGACAACTCTAAAGTACTCTAATTAATTAGTTTAGATATGGGAAGTTCAATTAGACATGATATTCACTTTACTCTTTGTATCTCACTCTTTAATAACCTATATAGTTATTAGATATTTAATATAATAGCTTGAATTTATATGATTACTTATATTCTATACTATATATCTCTTATCTACTCCAGGTAGATATTACATATTTATATATTTTATTATATTTGTGATTTTCACTCTATATTTTAATCTCTAATAATTTTAGTGTATTTCATATATCCACTGGACTCAATAATATCTGACGATAATATTTCTGTCTGATGACGATGACCGTATCTCGAAAAAATGAACACTCCACTGAAATTTATGACTCGATGCCTCGTACGCAATGAACTGTATGTCTGCTCCCATCCTAAATAATATACTAATAGAAATATAAAAAGTAGGTCAGCCCGAATCAATATATATATATTATATATATATATATATAATATAATTAATATCATATATATTATATATATAATATATATATATTATATATATATAATATATATATTAATATATATATATATCATATATATATATATATATATATATGATATATATATATATAATATTTAATATATATTATATATATATTTATATATATATATAAGTAAATATAAATACACACAACTCACTTAAAAATAAAAATAAAAAAGTAAAAGAAATAAAAGATTAATGAACTTCATACCATAAAGTAATTTTGTCAGAATTAGGGTATTTTTAACTATTTCAGAATAAAACTACGCAAGATAACTGGATCACCATCTAGATATCCTATGAACCTTTAATATTATTATTATATAGATATTAATTAATAAATAGATATTAAATTGATGTAACACCACGAACATTATATTTATCATTTTCATAATATTTTATTGAAGTTAAATATATTAATTCTTACATTCATATATTCCTCTCTTTTCACACGCATCACGTGTACATTTCGTACAGCACCACGTAAGCTCGAGTGGGGAGATAATAGAAATGCTCTTATTAGCGAGATATTAGAAACAGATAGAAAAATAAAATTATTAAAAAGAGCACATAGTATTTACCCAGTACTATGTATTCTGTACAATACTGCTTCCCTCGTTAAAATATCACTTCATATCTCTTGCTCCACCTCCTCTTGCTACCATTATATTAGTGAAAGCTCGATCACAGATGAAAATCCATCCTAATAGCTCATGTGACCTCGCGACGGACCCTCTCACTTATGGTAAATCCGTCAATGTACAGGGTTTCTCATTCCCTTGGGCCTCCCTAGTGCTGGGCCACAACACCTGCCTCCTATACAAAAAATAACTCCCTGCCGAGTCAATATTTTTAAAACAATTTCAGAACTGTCGTAACAATCATGCACCTTTTTATGCTGTGTCTCTGCCAAACTCACATTTTCGTCTTTTTCATGATCACATTCCATTCACGAACTCTCACATCCACACTTATCTCTTATTGATCTACCCAATCTGCTGCGAGTGCTCGTGTTCTCCAATCACACTCGTTCCACTTGAGTAGAGGCGACTCCGCCTTCCCACAACCACAGCCCAAGTCGTATCTATCATCGATTCTACTCTCACCTATTATACGCAATCTCGATGTATTCAGCATACTTTCATTTAATATTACTTCTATCATGTTATCAACACTTGCGTGTTTCCACTCAAGCGGCACTAACAGCTATCTCTATGTATTAATACGTTCAATATATTCTCGATAACGTAATATATAGTTATACGATTTCATTACCTCCGCGAAGATAGCTTTCTGTATATCCTGCTCTATGCATTGACGTTAACCACGATATATCTCTAAGACTGTTTTCGATACAAACACATTCATAAGTTACTACATTTAGTGCACCAAATTCTAATATGTATGAATCACCTCACTCCACTCACATAATATTTCATAGTTTACACATTAATAAAGGTCATCCACTGTATCATAGAATCTCTATCACGGGCCAGTAATCATAACAGAATTGTATTAAGATATATATACAATATTCTTACAATCCGTGCCTCACTTATCTTCCCCTAATAATCGAGCATCATATCAAATTGACTTATAGTCGCGTTTGACCACTCTCACCAACGATTTAATTGCACCAGATTAATATCTATCCTGTCTCATCACATCCCACTTTAATCCATACTAACAACTCATGACTAATCTAATTTGTTACGCGCATTAATACATCACAACAATTCATATTTACCATATGCATCGTATATATAATAAAAGTTTATTTTATTTTATAATACTTAAGATACACTTCCTCTATTTGTATAAACTTTAACTCGATTTCTAAATCATAAGCATATCTACATCTTCATTCGATACTTTTGTCTCATCTACTTATAACACATACCCTCAACACACATAAAATCTCCTTTACCCTCTTCTACTAGTTTCGTGTACTACTTTTATCTAAAATATCGATCTCGCTTCTTAAATATTAATATACATAAATACTCCATCTTGCACACACTAGTTCTCCTCTCACACCTCCTCCCACCTCCTCTTCTCAGAATTCGTCCACAACTAGAACCAAATCATCCGCTAATATATAATCAGGTAGCGGCGATCCCTCCACTCATACTCCATTCTCCATATTCTATACACATTTTCCTGCCATCACCCATTCCTCGCAATTCTTTCTTAACTCACTAATTTCAGCAGATAGTAGCAGAAACTCACTCAGCCTCAATGAGCACGAGTGAGCACACAGCAGCGCTTCGTGTCACTTCTCAGACTATTAATGCCGTAAGAAAGACCTACTCGCGGAGCACGTCGGAAGTTCTCCCTGCGAGTCACGTGGGAAAGTCGCATTTTTCACTATCAAAATGTTAGCAGCGAATCTCCCGTAGTACGTTCGGAGATCACACATACTAAAATATATATGAATAATACCAAACGACTAGTCACAGGACCTCACCAAACCAATTTATTAGTATCATAACTAACTTTTCAATCACACTCGACAAATAGAAGCTTCCCTAATTAACTCTGATACATACGACTTAAAGTTGATTTTATTATATAATTAAACACACAGTTAAACTCTTATAATTATTAATATTTTATTATCTTCTTCTCGTCGCCCATTAAATACTCGATTATACATTTTTGTTTAACTATGTGAGTAAAAAAGATTTTGAATACGTATATATAAAATATCACTTCATTAAAATAACTCCATAAATAGATAGCTAACAAAATGATTATTTCTTTTATTTCATTACGACTTGCACACTACTATCACGAGCACAATGCAATTAATAAATATCGCGTAACAAAATTTAAAGTCAAGTAGAGTTACATAACTGTAATTATTACCTATACCCTGATAGTAGTCAACAACAATTACATATCAGAAATAAGTTGCAAATAACGCTATAAATTAAAATTCGCCGACCTATAATTTCTAATACAACGTTTACTCACCTATTATCATCTTACCTGTTTACCCAACAATTGCTGGCGTCACTGTGCGTCTGTTTATTATAAGCGGAGTATCTATTATCACATCTATATTTCCACACCCTCTGGGAATAACTTAATAGTACCGTGGACAATCTCATAACTTACGCTAATATTATATTTAAATTTTTTTATGCGACAATTACTTGTCGTCTAAAGACAACTGCGCAATCAAAAATAATAACCATCTCGCTTAACTCTCGTACCCTAAGCAATACACTATGGAATTTGGATTGGATGTAAATATTTACATTTTAACAATATAACCTGTCAGAAACATGGTGATTCTCGCACTCATATATCTTCAAATATATTAACTACACATTCAACTTCAACCGCTATTACCATCACTCACAAATTTTACTATAATTATACGTTTGACGCGGCTTTTTTTGAGTTCTATGAGAGCCAATTTATTTATTATTCCTTTTTTGTTTTTTATTTTCGCTCAAATAATAATAAATTTTATAAATGAATAAAATAATATTAATTATTTTCCTTTCTAGTTATATATATATATTTGCACCAATCAAAAACCATCAATTACATATTATAACTAACACCTTCATTACTATATACTATATTATAATATTTGTGTCTAGATTTTCGAGTGTTCATTTCCACACTATCACTCTAATCATCCTATATATTCAATCAGTTTACAAAAGCACCATCCCATATATTTACATTATTCTAAGCAGATTATCCCTCATTATATTCTTCATTTCTTATACACTTTCTTGAGCGTACCTTCTTCAGATAAGTAAAGCTTTACCTTATTGCCCTTGTTATAGTCTATACTCAATTTCCTCT
>JABUQX010002384.1:5000-18251 GCA_015478945.1 Trachelipus rathkii | reverse complement strand
TGGATTTTAATTTTTATTTCCTTCATTAACATTGTAACGTTTCCTTTTAGTTGTTTATGGTAATATGATAAACGTTTCAAGAAATTCCATAAAATATTATTAGAAAGCGAGGAAAGGAAAGAAACCCATAATCAAGACCCGGAATTGTTAGCAGAAAATGTAATTAAATTTTGAAATTGGAACTAGGGTAAGTAGCATTAATTGTTTTAAAGTTCAAAGCACAAATGTATGAAATTTATTATCATCCAATTAAAACGTAGATCAGGAGTTGAACAGTGTTTTGTAACATACATGGTACAGGATGAAAGAGTATGAAGTTACATCAAAAACTTACAAGGGAGTGGGACTGTGAGTTGCTTCTAATTTTGATGAAATAATCTTCAACTTTATGTCTGATTGATTGATGATGTGCCAACAAGGCGAGAGTTGATTTACCTAGCCATTGAATAATATAGCACAAATCATGTTAGAGATATAGGGCGGAAGGTATTAGTTTTGGGTTAGGATTCACATAGAATTTGGAAAGCAAGTCCGAAGGTGCTTAACACTTCAGCACGTAACATGTTCCGAAAGAAGAATTTTTTGTTATGTTAAAGTAATTTGAAATTTATTTAAAGATTTTATGAGGAGCACATATGTGTTGTTATCAGGAGATAATAGTGTTGATTATGTATGAATAGTCAGCTTTGGAAGTATACAATTATCTTTGTGATTTCTCTGTATATATGATATTTATTAGTTTTTTGTAAGTAAATAAAACTGTGAACATTAGTGAAGGTGTATTTCTGATTTATTTATGGCAGATTGAAAATCATGACTAAATATTCATCATTTTCAACTCTTTCCAAATTTCTTTCAACATTCTCAACTTCAACTCTTCTATTCCTTCAAATCCCCAAAAATGGGATAATTGAAATTCACAGCGCAGCTTCCTTCCTTATACCTGACTAATGTATCGTCGACGTATCTTACTTGTGTATAAGAATCATTTTTTAAGTTTTGAATTCATTTACTGGAAAAAATTCTGCTGGAATTTGATACGAAAAGAATCTATGTAAATACATGAATTTAAAGAAATTTCTGAAAGAAGAAACTACAGTCTCACAGAAGAAACACCGCAGAAACAGGCAGTATTAGAATGCATAAAAATTACGTTTGTGGTTTATAGGTGAATTCAAAATCGCTGGAAATGCTGAAATATACTTCGATTTTTTGGTCATGATGTGAAAATGGGCTCAGTCACCGAGCCAAAAAATTGACCTATCGCGCTTATTACAGACTCAAGAGATTCCCTTTCCAGAAGTAAAAAATCTTTCTAGAATTTATAACTTCAAGTTATATTTGTGTTCATCAAGCATCGTTAAAAGGAGTATACAATCAGTTACAGTCTTTTATGCAACTGCGTGGGGATTGTTTTCTATAAAATTTAAGTGTTCGACGCGTCGAAAGCGAGAGACTTTGTTTAGGTGGTATGATTCATCTGCTATAGACTATTAAACCCTCTCCTTTAGACCCAATATATATCTTGTCAACATTCAGTGCAGCAGCTTTTTTAAATTGCGTAAGTATTTTAGTGTTCACCCACACAAACATCATACGTTCACTCAATTACTTTCATTATGATGGTCAATCTGTTTTTAATCTTTACTAATTCTAATTGTAGTTCACTTCTACAGCTTCGTAAGATAGTTCACTGCAATTTGCTTATTAATATATAAAAAACTTATATTACATGTGCTATCAATTACATGCAGAAAGAAGTGAACCGACAATACAAAAGATGATCTCAAATATTCTTTAAAATCTCCACTGAATATTCTTTCTAGTTGTTGCTATCATCTCGATATTTTCAAGCACAATCTAAAACCTCTTCTATGTTCAAAACATTGTTTACATTTGGATGTTAAAAATGTCAATCTTGTCTTTAACGTTTTTGTAAATTGTTCCCAAATTAATTCATGCTAATACAAGACTCCCTGAGAGATGTGAAAAAAACGGTTGATTTGATATTATTTCTAACGAATCATTCCAATCTGATATAAAGTATATAATTATATAATATCATATAATATATCTATATATATAATATTTATATAATATTATTTATATAATATTAAATATATATATATTATAATATATATATATATTAATTATTATATTATATATAATATAACTATATTACAGAAATAAATTAAATAATAATAATTAAATAAATAATAATAAAAAAATAAAATAATCAGAAATAATAAATAGAAAATAATACATAATATAATAATAAAAAAAAAAAATATAATTAATAATATATATATATATATAATTAATCAATTATATAATATTAATATAATAATATAATACATATGTTATCGCTAACTTTACAAGGCGATTACGCTAATCGCCCAAAACTATATTTATTTACAAACCTCTTTTCTATGCCTGCCAGACGGGTAATTTACCTCTGCAGACCAGTAGCTCCATTAGGAGGCATTAAGACATTAGAATATAGAGACAGTCGTTAAAAAGCCACAGGCTTATCAGAGACTTCCCATCACCACTACCCAAACTATGCTCATAGCAATCCACAAAGCACCCTGGCTGTCAATTTGTATTCTCTGTTAAACTACTAAACTCCAATTTGCGTTAGTTACAGGAGGATGGCACAAATGGGGATCGTAATCGCCTTTCCACAGCATTTAATAACTAATTTTTATTTTTGGATGTGTCCATTACTACTTATAACTATATCACAACTAAAAAACCCCGCCAATTTGACATTCAGTATATATTATATTTTCACCAAACCCATCCCATAAACAATCTAAGGCCTTTTCATTAAATGTTCAACTTGAGTACACTCAAAAACCCTCTCTTTGCAAACTTATGTTCCAAATTGTAAAACAAACTATTTTTAAGTTCTATTATAACTGTAAATGGCATTTCCTTTCTTAATTTCTTCGTTATTGCCCCTGTCACCTGTCCAGTCTACTATGAAAAATTATAATTGCATCTCTGATTATCAATAGATGTAAAATATATTTGTGATTGTAATACATGTCCCACTCTGAGAAATCGCCCTTTCATGATTCTACAGAAGAAAACATTTTCCTAATTCCCTCATCCTCTCCCTCTAAGCTCTTACCCTCAACCCAGAAAATCATCATATGGATGCTCTTGTTTGCACTCCTCTCTCTACATATCTAATCTTTACTTTAATAAAGGCCCAACTTAGATGCACAATAGCCTCTAATTACTGCTCCTAAACATAGTAATATGACAGCTTTAACTTAATTACTCCTTCTCTTTGTAAACAACATTGCATTTATGCCCAGGCTCTTATTAGCTTTATTTCTAGCTTCCAAAACATGGGGATCTAAGCTTACTTTAAATAGCTGCTTTAATCACATCCTAAATACTTTTCTTGTGTCTCAACAGGATTCAAGCAATCCAGATTCATATCCTATTTAAAACATATTTATTTGGAGATCGTGAAGAACCATACCACTTTACTATTAATAAGTGATTACATGATAACCCCTCGCTAAGTGTCTTTAAGCTATCAAATTTGAATTCATATTGATCCTTTACGTATCCCTCATTTGCACGCTCTGGCCCCTTTAGTATCCTATGCAAACTTTAGAAACACCTTGTGCATATTAAAATCCTCGTCTAATTCAATCATTTATATATCATGGAACAAGATGCCCCAGCGCCTGAAACCTGTGAGCACACCACTCTTCAAACTATTTCCCAGTGATGATTTTATTTCCATTTAGTGTTACAGACTATTTATATTCGCAACCACATTCTTTAATACCACACCATGTACCCACTCCACCTATACCACCATGCAATAACTTCTTCATCAGACTTATGGAGGACACCTTTATCAAAGCTTTACTAAAGTAAACTATATCAACTACTCAATCTGATAATCTCCTCGGTTTGATGCATCAGTAATATATCCCATAAATTCTAAAATTTTGTACTACATGACCATACCCTTTCTGAATACCATGCTGATGTAACATACAATACCTCTGATTATCTATTCTAAATATTTCTCTATATGACTTTTCAGTAATTTTCAGACCCTTCTACAACCAGAATGTAAAGCCTAATAGGACCTATAAGTTTTCCCATTTCCTTACTTACATGTCTTATAAATCAGCACCAACATTTGCTGTTCAGTAATCTGGTACTCACCCAAATGCGAAGATCTCTTCTTACAAAATCAAAATACAGTGCTTTAGCAATGCTCGGTTTTACTACCCCTCTTTTCAGAAATTTCTACATAATATACATCCCAGGAGCCTGCAGCTGACTGAGTCAATATAATCTAATAAACGTTTTATATCTCTTTTACATTCAAATCAATCTGTAATAGTTTATTTACATGGCACTACAAAGAACATATTATGTCTCCACAACGTATTATCTCTCTTTCTTCACATAATATCATGAGCAAAAAGCATTAAAAATGTTGACCATTTCCCTTATCCTGAACTCACTAAGATTTTCAGTCCAAATTTTAATTGGACTCAATTGTCCAATCTTACTTATAAAATTTAATAAAAGCTAAAAAAAAACTTCTTCAGATTCTAATCATTCCTTGCTAAATTAATTTCATGACCATACTTTCAACTAGATTGGTTATAGTTTCATTTTCTTTTTCCTATATTTCTAAATCATCTTTAAGACATTAAGACTTGATATTTAAAACCATCTACGCTTTCATTAATTTTTCTCTCTCTATCTCTCTATTCCACCAAACAGGTTTTTCTCTTCCACGCCTAATGCCGTTTAAAATAAAAGTAAAAGCGACATGAATTTCATTATAAAATTTGCTTTAAATTCTTGGCTACATGAAAAATTCATTTTAGATTATTAAATCTTTATCCAGTAGTTGTACTTACTGCATGTCTCCGAACATTTGGAAAATCCCATTTCCGGAATCAAGATTCTTTTGCTCATTGAACATCCATGCACTTGGGCCCAATATTACGATTTCATAATTAATTAATATAATATGGTCACTATGTCCAAATTCTCCTCCAACTTCTCAACTTCATCCACCTATACTTCATGTTAGTAATATTATGTCTCACTAGTTGCATACGTCATTGTGGTTCTTGACCATTCTGAGCATAAGTATTAGCATAACTAATATTATGAAATGCCAGAACTACTAGTTTCATATTAACAAGGAATCCCATTGGAAGCAGATAGTGCGACTACTAAAATGACTCGCTTTGCTCTCCCAACTTCTTTTATAAATAGAAAATATGTATTTATACAACTGATACAGTTATGTTTATTAAATCTTTATAGAATCTAAATCATCGTACGTTGTTCTTATTCTAAGACCATCGCCCAAACACGATCCCCGAAGTTATATATTATATATAAATATATAATATAATATATATCTATATATATTATAATATATATACTATTATATAATATATATTATATATATATATATGTATATATAATATATAATATATATATATTATATATATATATATAAACTTATAAGAAATTTGCTATATATATATTATAGATATTATATATAACACTATATATATATATAATTTATATATTATATATATATAATATATATAATATTATATATATTAATATATATATATATAATATATATATATATATAATAATATAATAATTATTGATATAATTTCGTTTAGAATTGCGTAACTAATTGAACAAATTTTTTGTTTTCACTAAACTACACTTTTTTTTTACTACGTGACATACCCAAACTATGTTAGCTAAATTATATCTCATATGTTTCAGTACCTTTACACCTGAGCTATGTGTCTTCTGTTTTCTTTTTTTATTCTCTTTTGTTTTTTCTTTTCTTTCATTCGTTTTTGAAATGGGCTGTTGGTTAACTTTGAGCAGTAGTTTAACTTCACCCCAACCCACTATGTTTCGAATGTAGTATAATTTCTCAATATTTAAATTTTGTTCATATTATATTATATTATTAAAATGCTATTTTTGTTGAGCATAATCTATTAAAGGGTACAATGGGTTAAACTTCTAACATTTTAAGGGCACAGGGTACACCATTAACACACTGGTCAATTTTGTGGTTTTACCTCTCTATACTTTTATACAATAATTATTCAATTCTCAAAATCATGTATTTTAAAAGTAATTTGTCTTACGTAATCCAGATTTACAATACCTGAGATATGGTGGTAGTCATTTTTATTTAAATTTAATATTTTTTTTTTTTTTGACGATAGCGGTTGGATGTCTTATTCTATTGTCGTTTCAAAATCAAACAGGAAATTATTACAGTGGGAATATTGAGAAAGGTGAGATAGACAAATTTCTTTTCTGTTGCATAATTTACTTTTTGAGTAGGATTCTGAATGTCTTTGGGTTTTCATATTGGCTTAATCCTACAAATCTATATTTCCCCAGTATTTTTGGATTGAATAATCTTAATCAAAAGGGTTAATAAATAACATATTAATATATTCAAAAATACTAAAACAATAAATAAATTAATAATTCGTTTACTTTTTTATCCAATCCATTAACTTTTGTAGAACCACTTATAGAAGCGATCAATGTACCAACATGATTGTTCATAAGATTACCCACCCTATTTACACTTACTTTAACTCTTTAAACCAAAAAAAAAAATTTTATCGCTATTAGTGGTTTTTTTCTATCGATACCTGTCACAAAATTGACCAATTGTGTATACTTTTTAAAAATCCTTTCTCCATGAGTATCTTTTCCTGCAACACATTTTTAAGCAAAAAAATTTTTTTACATTTTTCCAGATTATAACTTCACCACTTGAACCCCATTATTTTCATATTGAATATCAAATTTACCCATCAAACCTTCAAAATTCAACAAATAACAAATACATCATTCCACAAATTGTGATAACATGAAACAGGTAGAGGGGTCGTTTTGTCATGTGCCCCACTGGTCAAAGCTTTACCCAATCTTACATAATATGGATATATCTTATGTTTGATTATAATTTTAAAATAGTAAATATTGGAAAAATTTATTTCAACAAAAAAAAATTAAATATATATTATATATATATATAAAATCATTATATAATTATAAATTTATATTATATACTTATAAATAGTAAATTACATTTTAAAATACGTAATGAATTTTTTTAATGGTTTTGAAGGGTGAACAATCGTAAATAGAAGTGTATCTTTTCGGGAAGGTGAAATGCCACTTAATAGTAATAAGTGTAATTTTATTGAATATACGTAAGTTAGAAGAAAAAAAAACTGGACAATATTTTTTTTTCTAAAAATTTTCTTGATGTAATTTTAGTCTGATTTCAAACTATTTAAAAAAAAAATCATTGAATGGAATTGGATTTAATCTATGTAATTTTGGATACGATTTTATTTATAAATGTATGATTGCCTTTCTATTATTATGATTGTTTTTTTCAATATTTTATTCTTAACTCTATACTAAATTCATCATATATTTTGGTTTACGTAGGATTTTTATTTTTTTCTTCGTCTCTTTTCAGTTTATTATTTCCTGAAGCTTCAACCTTTTCTGAGACTCCAGTGTCAACGAGGTTGGTACTTAGTATCAATATAATTCCACGGTGTACACCTAAAACGTAATGGAATTAAATAAAACAGTGTGTACACCTAAACTTATAGGAATTACGAATATTATTATTATGAAAATAAAAAAAAATAATATATTTAATTTTCAAAGCTAGACTGACTTTATAAATAATAAATTAAATTATTAAAATTATCAAATAGAAAATAACGACTGAAAGACTTCATTCTGATTACTTTAAAAATGGAAAGAAAACTGAAAAGTGAAAAACTATTTCGAAAATTAAAAGTGCAAAATCAACATGGAAATAAAAATCAAAGAAGTATAATAGAAACTAACACGAAAACAAAGTTGAAAGAAAATTAATTTGTGTAGTACGATATAACTTGCACATAAAGACTACCCAAGCTAATAAGTTATCAAATTGGCCAAACCCAAAACTAGAAAGGGAAACTATTCCAATTAACAATCTGTATTTTATTAAATACTTTATTATTTGAATTTACCAATATATATTCTTTCTTTTTTATTTTAAAATATGTTTCTAATGTAATTAATTAGTAGTTTGTTAATATTGATAAATACCTGGT
Organism: Trachelipus rathkii; assembly: GCA_015478945.1. Lineage (NCBI taxonomy): Eukaryota > Metazoa > Arthropoda > Malacostraca > Isopoda > Trachelipodidae > Trachelipus > Trachelipus rathkii. Next base: position 10,068 of record JABUQX010002384.1, on the reverse strand, counting down.
GGTAGTCAATAAGTATGTGGGGTATAATATTATCAGGAATCATGCTTAATGTAATAATTTTTCTTTTATTCTGAGAAAGGTAGTAGGCTTTATTATTATTTGTTCTTTGTTATACATTAGGAAGAAATTTAAAATTTATTTAAAGATTCAAAATTTAAAAATATAATCTCGTGTGGATTTTTATTATTTCTTAAATTTAAGTATCTTCTTTTATTTCTATTTATTCTTAATCTACCCATGGGAAGCGATTTCACGACCTATTGATCAACTTTAGTTCCGGTCTTATATATTAACGTATCAAATCTGCTAAAGAAGAGAGAGAGAGAGAGAGAGAGAGAGATATTAGTGAATGCGAATTGTCGGAATGGGTATTTTAGTCTTTTGAGGAAAAGGCATATGGATAGATAGCAATTAGAATCTCCAAAGTCCATTCAGTGTTGCATCATATCACAATAAATTAAATTTGGTCACTCTGTGACAGAGAAGTTTGCAAATTTTCTGACGCTGGCTATGAGACCAGTAAAAACTCAATAGGTTTTGTTCACTAAATTCGGAAAATCTAGTAATCCTAAATTCGTAAATGCTAGTAATCCCAAGCTTGTAAATGCTAGTAATCATAACTTTACTAATCAAAAACTCATAAAAGATAATAATTCTCAACTCGTAAATGCTAGCAATCCCAAATTCGTGAAACCTGGTAATCCAAAACTTGTAAATGCTAGTAATCCCAAGCTTGTAAATGCTGCTAATCATAACCTTACTAATCATAAACTCGTAAAAGAAAATAATCCTCAACTCGTAAATGATAGTAATCCCAACTCGTAAAAGCTGGTAATCCTAAACTTTTAAATGCTAGTAATCCCAACGTAAAAGCTTGTAATCCTAAACATTTAAATTCTAGTAATCCCAAACTAGTAAAATGTAGTAATCCCAAACTCGTAAAAGTTAGTAATCCTACAAGTCTTAGAAAACTAATCTATATTACAAATGTGAAAGGCAATTTATACTAAGGAAATTAATCTCAAAAGGAAAGATAATCTCATTTAAGATGTTTTGTGAACTACAGGAAGAAAAATGCCTTCACACTGGGGTTGTCCAAGCACCTCAATTTTGCGCTCCGCACAAGAGTGAGCTAGCCACGCACTGCACCGCAACGAAACACTGGAATTGTTTTTCGCATGGTACAGCACAGCACCAACTCTACTCCAGATTATAGACCTTTTTTGGGAACGTGGGTGGCCTAGTGGATAAGGCGACCGGTTACTGTTAACTCAGCGACGCGGAGTCCAGTGTTCGAATCCCGCTGATGGAGAGTAAAATTCCTAATAATAATAATAATAATGATAATAATAATAATACTTATTTATTTTTCCAAAAATGGTTGAAATGTTGGGAATAGAACCAAAGAGTTTTGAATGACTTTTTTATAAAAGGAATAAAGGCAAAAACGACACCTGTGGAAGACATAGAATTTTCTAATTCTGCTATGTGTCTCTAATTCTCTATTTATAAGTAATTTAAATATATTCTCTTAAATATGGGAAAATTTTAAGCTTAATCTGTAAAAATGTAGTGAGGTGTCAATGTGCTTTCAATACTGTATAAAAATACTCTTTGGTTAGACAGAATGAATAACAATAAATCTATCATTTGCTGCAGCAAAGGCACATCTCAAAAATTATATTTTTTTGAGTTATTACAACAGAGATGTACAATTAAACTCACCAGATGTGGAAATCAAGTATATCTTATCCAAACTGACCTAGGTCTAACTCTCATCTTATCCAAACTGACCATGGTCTAGCCCTCATCTTATTCAAACTGACCTAGGTCTAACTCTCATCTTATCCAAACTGACCATGGTCTAGCCCTCATCTTTTCACTGACCAGGTCTAACCCTCATCGCTTATTCAAATGACCATGGTAGAGCCTTCATCTTAATTCAACTGACTCTAGGTTCTAATCTCATCTTATTGTAAACTGACCTGGTCTAGGCTCATGCTTATTTCAAAGCTGACCAAGGTCTAACCGTCATCGTATTCAAATACATGGGGTCTAGGTCCTCAGCTTCATTTCAAGAATTGATAGTGTAAACCTATCTTATGACAAAATACAGTGGTCTACGCCCTCATGCTTATGCAAAATTGACAGGCTATCCAATCTACAACTTACTTATGGCGTAACCCTCATCTTATTCCAAACTGACTAGTGCAGTTAACCCTCACCGTGTTATCCAACCAGATCTATAAATGTTGGTATTTTAACTGAAAGAGCAATATATCCCAACTGTCAAATTTCCCCAAGAAACTATACTTTATTTTATGATTCTTCTATATTTTAAATTACAATTTAATCACGTTAAAATGAATTTTTTTCAAAAAGTATTTTTTTTGAATATATATCGTTTGTTGTAGCAAATGAGTGCAAGAATGGAGCTGATATAGGTTTTCTGCGTAGACATTGAGGGGGTTGGGTGTTTTTTGACTATTGTAAGTTTTGGATTAGAAAAATTGGCTGGCATATTTGAAAGTTGTCGCACTTTATTGACAGATGTCCGTTAATATTTTGCAAAGAGTGTGTGTTTAGCTTGGGTGAGTACGTTGTCAAGGTTCGAGTTTGGAGTGAAGTCGAGTGTGGGGTCTTGGTGTGACTTGGTTAAATGTTACGAAAGTTGAAAGTTAGGTAAGAAAAACTATAGTAGTCAGGTGTGAGTTTGAGGTGTAGGCTCTCATGGGTAAGAGAGACAATGGTTCAGTTATTTTTGGTTGTGTTGATTAACTGATATTATTTGTCATGCTGTCTCACGCTATATAGATAGGAGAGCGCGAGGGTGTATCCTGGTGGTGGTTCTGCAAGCTGGTTGGTAATATGTGGAGTTATTGTATTATTGTGATTTGTATTATATTATTAATTTTATTTATGTTATTGTGATTTATACTGCTGAGTTATTAGTTATATGTTATTTATGTATTTTATTATTATGTCATGTTATTATTTAATATGTATTATTATGATTGTTATTTTGATTATTATTATGTATGTTATGTTATTTATTATAGTTATTATTTATATTATTGTTATTATCATTATTTTGTTATTGATTATTGGTACTGTGATTATTTTTGGTCATTTTTCATTAATGTATGTATTAGTTTTATTGTATTTTGTTGGATTTTAGTTGTATGGTTTATGTATTTATTTAAGTCAATAACTTGTGAGAGTGGAATGAATTCGATGTTGACAGTTCTCATAAGTGAGATGGAGTTGAGATAATATATAATGAAGAGATGTAATTAATAGATTAATGTTATTATTAATGATTGTGTAATTATATGAGATCAGCGTGGATTATGACTATAGTTTGATAACTATATGATAGTATACGGAATACGATTGAGGATGAGATAATGATAGATTATAAGGTTTGAATGAGAGATTAATAGAATGAGATTATAAATGTATTTGTGTAATAGTTCGTGGCTTGTGAATATAAGTATGTAGAAATTCAAGAACAAAAAAGTTCGAAATTTTTGACCCTATAGCTGTGAGGAAGAGAATAGGGGAAGGAAGTTACAGCATACCCTCAAGGTAACAGGATAAAATAGAAGAAAAGAGGAAGAAAAGAAGTAGAGAGAAGAAGAAAAGAAGTGGTGAGCACAAGAAGAAGAAGAATGGGAGAAGGAATGAAGAAGAAGAAAATAGAGAAGAAAAAGAAAAGAAAAGAGAGAATTTTTCTCTAGTACTCTTTTCTTCTAAGCGTGGGTGATTAATATATGTTATAGCTATGAAGGTCGGTCAAGTCGTGTTGTCGTTAGCATATAGTTATAATGACGTAGAACAATTGCTCTTTAGTAAGATGGTTAGTGTCATTGTGAAATCTTGGCTTTGTCTTTGCTTCTCTTAATTAAATATTTATATCTTTCAACTCAATTAATCAAACATTCTAGACAGCTAACTATGTCGACCTCTGTCACCAATATTACACTATCCTAATCTGAACCATAGGGCTTTATCTCTCTTTAACAATCATGTTTTAAGTTATTCCTTTTTATTTTAAGCTGTTCTTCTCATTAGCTTTAGCTAGCACATCAAGCAAACATATAAGTTTTTTATGAGAAATGGCCACTAGTACAGTACTGTGAGTATTAATCTAATTATATAGTTGTATTATTATAGGTGTGTAGTATTCTAGGTGTAGTAGTTTAAGTATTATTTATGATAGCGATAATGTGAGTACTAGTGCGGTTTGTATTATATAGAACTAGTATGTTGTATTATGGTAGTATAGTGAATATTACTGTTTGTGGCTGGTAGTATGTATATTATATATAGTATATGCTATATGGTAGTAGGTAGGATAGTATGGTATTAGTATATATAGTATTATAATTATATATTATTGTACATATTTTTACCACTATAGTGTAGCTTATTATTATAGTATGTGTATATGATTATATTCACAGATGTTTGGTGCAAGTAACGCAACATTATTTGTAATATGTATAAATATAGCGTATCATTATGGTGATATATATAGTATTAGTATATATATTATTTACTAGTATTATATATATTTATATATTTCTTATATATATATATAAAAGTATTATTAATATATATATTATATATATATAGTATATTAGTGATGCATTTCACATCTGGAGTACCATCTCAAGGTAAGGGTTCAACCACTTAGGACGATTTGAAATAATTAATATATGTAAGGGTAAATTAATATAAATATATAACTTGTTCTTTTTAGTTTAGTTTATATATATATTATATAGTACTGTATATTATATATATATTCTACTTATATATTTATATATGTTATATTAGTATATATATATATATTATGATATCTAGGAATAGTGTGTTTTTGTGGTTGTTTATAGTGAGTAGGTGCTCATATGTTGCGGGATGTGGTGATAGTTAGTTGTATTGCGTTATTATCGGGTTATTTTGATGAATATATATATATAGTATTATTATAGTTTTATATATATATTAAATTTATATATATACCGCATGTTTATATATATATATTATATATTGTGAGTATTAT
>JABUQX010002384.1:0-2500 GCA_015478945.1 Trachelipus rathkii | reverse complement strand
ACACTCGCATACAAATGATCATAACATAGTAAATGTTATATAATAAAAGCACCATTAAAGTGATATTTTGTAAAAAAAATATTTGAAAAAGGAAAGATGGGTTAATGAATTAACACAATAATGAATAATAATTAAAAGAATGGTGAGTGAGATCTAGCAGGGTTTATGCAGCGAGCGTTTCTTTACTTATGATGAAAAATATTATATGTTGAATGATGTCTGTGCTCATGCTGCATCTTGGAATGATACTAAATCATTATGTGTTCTGTTAAAAAAAGAAGAAATTATAATATATATCTGTGATCAAATAAAAAGGGGCTGTTAATAAAGAATGCAAAAAGAAAAGCAGCTTTTGTAATCCTATTTGTTTAATAAAATGTACCAGGATGATTAAATTGATTAATTGTGTCATTAACAATTAATTAGTTCATGCTCGCTGTACACACATATACACCACACAAAACACACACAGAAACATATATATAGTAATATTATATATATATAGTACTTATATATATATAAATAATTATATATATATATATACTATATTATTATAGTATTATAATATTATTATATATATATAGTGAGTATGTGTATAATTTGGTGCAGATAAATAAGTATTTTTTTCATTTAGAAAAAAATTTTAATATTCTAAAGTGGACAATGTACACATTTTTATCACACAATCGAGGTAAGCTTCCTATCCATTGTTTTTTTTTTTCTTTTTTTTTTTTATTTATTTATTTAATTACAACTTTATGCAAGAAGATTTAGAGCCTGTTCAACACACGTGGACTAACGAATATATGAAAAATTTGGTTAGTGTTTGCATATTCTATGAGCTAAAATCTGCTATCATGTTCCATTCTCTCATTTATAGTATTTATACTAATATATATTATATCTATATAATATTTTATATATAATATATATTATATAATTATATAGATAATATATATATATATTATATATTATATAGTATATATATATAGTATATATAGTACTTACTGAGGGCATATTTTTTTTATATATCACGAACTTAAATCATTTCGTAATTAATTTAAATTTCTTGTAACAGTGTAATATTTATGTTGTTTCAGGTTTGTCAAACACTTCAAACGTGTAGAATGTAATGATTAAGCCAGTGAGAGCTGTTCTTAGTTGAGAGATGTTTGTTGTAGTTGGAAAGTAATTATATATATATATATATATAGTATATATATATATATATATATATATATATAGTTATTACTATATATAATACTATTATATTATATATATACTATATTATTATAGTATATATATATATTATATATAATTATAGCATATATAGTATATATGTACTTCAGTAAAACAATGATATTTAACAATGTAGTGTTTAATAATATTTTTTTATAAGTTATATATATATATATATATATATATATATATTATATATATATATATTATATATAGTATATACATATATATATAGTATATATATATATATATATATATATATATATATATCTATTATTATATAATGTATAATACTATATATATATAGTATATATATATAGGAATAGAAATATTCACAATTATAATTATCTTATCATAATATCTTACTTATTTAATGTTTGTTCCTGGTATTATAATAATCAATTTAAATGGTAAATATCTGATTATTTCTAAATAAGGTTATAATATAATTATATATTATATATTATAGTATATATATATATTATATATATTATATATAATATTTATATATATATATTTAATGTATATATAATATATATATATTAGTATATTATATATATTAATATTATATTTTATATATATTTATATATATTATTATATATAGTATTATATATATTATATATATATATATATATATATTATATAGGCTCTTTCTCCACTTCTTGTAATGTCTTCTATAATTTATTTCTCTATTCATTTAATATATTGTATATTATTAATAATTATATAAGTATATTATATATTATTGTATAATATATATATATATATTATTAATATATATATATATATTATCTAATATATATATATATATATATATATATATATATTAATTACATAATGAATGAGAATTATAGTAACCAATACCAACAATCAGACAAACTAAATGATTAATAATATAATAATAATGAATAATAATAATAATACATAATATATATTATAGATATATTATATATATATATATATATAAATATATATATATATACTATTATATATATACTATAATATATATATATATTTTAATATAATATATATATATATATTTATATATTATATATATATATATATATATATATATATATATAATTTATATTATAATATTATATGATATATATATATTATATATTATATATATATATAAGTATATATTTACATATATTATATATATTATTGTTATTAATATATGTATTATATGTAATTATATATATATATATATATATTATAATTATATTTATATTATATTATATCATATATGAAATGAATA
>JABUQX010002383.1:15000-28088 GCA_015478945.1 Trachelipus rathkii | reverse complement strand
ATATATATATATATATATATAATATATAGTATAATTATAAATATATATATATAATTTTATTTTATTAATAAAAAAAATATATATATTCGGTTGATGTGTGAAACTTTAAATTAGTATATTCAGACAAATCATATCATAACTCCCCAAAACTGTAGATTTAACAAGGTATTCCTTCATAAATGAGATAATATTGATTTTTTAACATTAATTAATATCTTGGGAGTACTAAAAATAGTTTCAAAGTTCTCCTTTATTTGACGTTGTTGTCAAATCAGTAAATCTTGTTATTTTTCTAGTATTCTAAAATATTTTCATATATTCTATATCAAATTTAAATTTCTTTTAAAATTAGTTTTGTAATATTCAATTGTATGCCATTTACGACGCTATTTTTACTTCTTTAGGCAAAACATAGAAAATACCATGGGCACAGTAGTCATATTACTAATGTATGCTTCCTTCACGACGATTCGTACATTATATCGACCGGGGGTAGAGACACATCCACATTACAATGGAAAGTAGTTGAACCAGATGAGGAAGATGACCCTGAAGAAGAAGCAGAAGAAGAGGAAGAAAAAGCCGAAGCTGAAGCTGAAGATTAACCTATGTACACAGACTAATATTATTCATGGTTCCTAACTATGCGAAGTTCGGCTCCAACTTTTAAAGCTGTCGAGTTTAAAAAACAAGGTAGTTGCTACAGTGCAAACAACTTGATAAACACTGCAAAAAGCTTTCAGAATCTCTCGATAGTCGCACTCTTATTTTCCATTTATTTGTGATAGTAGATTTATAAATAGTAATAATGTCAACTGTTTTTATGAATATTTATTATTACAGCAGCATTCCATTCCAAATGTTAAAAGCTTTATAAATTTATTAGAAGAATTGTTAGTTCAACCTTATATAGCCCTCTATATTTCTCCAATAAATTACAATACATGTTTAGAATTGTTTGTTTTATTATCCTGTTTAAATCGCAATCTTTATCACATCTGTATCTAGCATCCGGTGTCAGTTTGCAACTACATTCCTAGGTATTTGAAATTATTATTACGATATGCAAGTTCTCTCAATACTGGTTTTAATTTATTGTATCGATTTTTTATTCCTGTTCGTATTGTATGATATTTAAAACATTTAAATTAATTTTTGGTCTTATAGCACACTACTCAAACTTGTTAGGAAGAAATTGAGAAACTTCGCTTGCATGAAATGTACGTACCTTACGAATTTATAAAGAAATGGGATAGTAAGTTAATCGTTGAAAGGAATTCCAATTCCTGTTCCTACTTTTTGTCGGCAAGAAAATTGAGTCTTGTTATATTTTGTGTCCGATTTTGGTCAGATACGATTGGCGAATGATGATTTATATCCAATCAACTCCCTTTCGGGGGGGATGGGGGTGCCCTCTTATAAATTATAATTTCATGTGTTATTAGATTTAATTATGTATTAGTTTACTAAAGATCCCAAATTGAAAAAAGACTTATTGAAGTTAAATGAGATTTTGTATATACTAAAATAATATCAAACTACTAAAAGAAGAACTAGCTAGACCCACACCCACGAAATGGTTAGGGACAACCATATTCTTTGATACATCTAATTCTATCAGTAAGGAACCATTAGAACATACCCATCTGCGAGATTGGTAGAAGTCTCAAACCTACACTAAAAGTTCTTAAAAACCGTCCAACTTTAATGCCTTAATGTACCTCGCCCCATGAAACGTAATGATCAACCATCACTAAATTTGCGATTTTTAACACTATATACATTTTGATACTTGCAATTCTGCCATGAAAGAACCAGTGATAAATGCCCGTCTCCCAGTCGTGTACAATTTCGAAACCAAACTTAAATCTGATAACTCTATAAACTTTAATAAATGTCGACTGCAGTGGGTCAGTATGTTGCCCCAGGAAATGCGTTAATCATCCCATCATTGGCTTTGCGATTTTAGAAATGTAAATTCTGTCACAAACATTGCGGTGATGCGAACTGAGCATATTTGCTTTGTAAATATAAAACATTAAGTATTCTACTCTAATAACAATTTAGTTATATAGGAGTGTTAAAAACTAAGCCATTCACATCCCATTCCATTTGACGTGTCAATAATTTCTTGACGAACAGGGCTGCTAAAAAAAGTAGGGCCCAAGTTTCCTGAGCTAATAGTTGTAGTACCTGGCTTGCTAAGCTTCACGCAGTTCACTTCGTACTTAGCCTGTATGTTGAACCTCTTTGTTTTTTTTATATTTGCAATGATCAGAACATTAACTAAATACAATTGTCCACTGTTGCTAAGCAGCAGCGTCTTCGCTTAGTCAGTTTAAGCAAGAGTTTGACCATTGAAAGCAAATAACCAATCGAACAGTTGCGTTCTTGCGCACACGTTATGACTCATAATATAACAAATTTAGGTTACCGGCCATTTTTGAACCACTATGTGAAAGATAATGACAGCATAATGACTTTGAACAATGACGTAACATCAAGAAGAATTACTCATCCTCTTTACACGAGTATAGACATTTAGTATACCTCCAGGCAACTTTATATCTTTACGATTTGCTCTTAGAGTATTGTTTAAGGTTTTAAATCATCAATTAAACTTTTTTATGAAGCTAATGTACAAAATACGCAAATAAAATAAAGTACAACTATATATACCAGTTTCCCATTATGTAAGAGTAAATACTGGTTCTACAATTTTTTTTTTTTTACAATTTGGTACAAAAAATTAACATTTGCATCAGGAGTTTGAAAGATATATGTTCCCGATTATAAATTTATATAACTCCCGAAAGTATGTATATGTTAGCCCACCCTTTGTTCACAAACTTAAACGTTTACTCTAAGAATGTTTTTGTAATATAAAAATTGTTCATTTTTTAATCGTATAGAATGCTCCTGTAATATAAAAATTATTCATTTTTTGATCGCATAAAAATTCGTATGAAATTTCATCAAATCGATGAAGCCATCATCAGTCATGTATTAATCCATACAAATTCAATAAAGTACCCTTCTCATTTTTATCAAATTCTTCATTGTTTACACTATTCGCGGTTGCCCATCTCCGCGTGTGGTCGCTCCACTCAATATAATATATATATATATAACGAGTATATATATATTCACTATACTCATTATATATATATACTATATATATATATAATAAGAACCTGTTAACAATTATAAATATATAATATATATATATATATAATATATATATATAACTGAAATACATATATATATATACTACCATTTAGTATCTTATAGTTAGTAAAATCTATAACACCATTGGTACTGTCCAATTCGTTGTCAACTAGATTACCTATTTAATAATATGAGAGTACTCTTAACTTAAACTTATATTAATATCATTGTTTTGTCTATTTAATAATACATCCGACATAATATGAGAGTAATATGCATAAAAACATAACATCGTAATTTCCTTCCTTAGGCGACCTTTAGACTTTTCTATTTCTAGAGAGATCAGAACGGTTTCGAGAGACAGATGGCGACCCCCGGTACAGGACCTTGCGATAACAGAATATTTAACATATCATTTAACGCTTTGCGTTGGCAATTCCTTTGATGTTACTCTGCGGTACTCAACATGACAGAAGTCCCCTTTACATCACATTGCGTACGGTCCCCCAAGAACTTTTTAATTGCAGATCATCAAATCTGTTGGTAAAAGGCGGGACTAGACTTATATACACACTAATGCCATCACCTAGTACTACATCTCTCTAATATTATATTAATAGTATATATATATACTATATACAATATATAATATATACATATATATATATATATACTTATATATATATAAATATATAAATATGATTAATTATTGTGTATGAGAAATTTCTGATGAATGCAATGAAGCTTTAAAAATGGTAAGGACACGTGCTTAGAATAGAATGGATGGTAAGAGATTAGACCAAAATCTAGTTCTATTTCATTTGCCTGAAGTGGTAGGCAACATACCAAATTTTTCGATGAGCGCAGAGCGAGAGTAGGCGGTTGAACTCGCAAAAAGATAGTGATAAGAATGACTCAGATTTAGAGCAGTCATAGTATTGTGATAATTATGGGTTGAAAGTAAAATTGCGATTAACCCTCGGCATCGATAGTGATCACTAGCATCGAAAAGTAGTAGTACATGGGAGGGTTTTCGTTAAGGGCTGCACTTTAATTGCAAAGCACATCAGAGCAGACGCACTTCACTGCAAATCATTGGGAAAGGCAGAGCCTGTGTCACTTTCCTCTCGAGCAACTTCGAGCGCAAACATCACCCCGAAGCGCAAAAAAAAGTTAGTTTTTTTTCCAACCTGGAAACTGATAATAACACGGAATCTCTCAACTCGCATGTCAAGATGTCTAATCTCTCTAATATGCACACTCTCCACCTCCACGTTAATCATTCTCACACTACTAGAGCCAAAATGCGCGAACCTATAACCAAATACACTTAATAAAATAACGGTTGTCACCTCTCAGTCTAAACTCTCTTATCATGTATATAACACAGTTCGCGCAAAAAGTCACAAAAACAAAAACACTTAAAAAATTAATTGCGGTGCAAAAAGAATTCAACAATTTTAAAAAAAAAAATCTTAAGAAGAAATAGAAAAAAAGGAAGCAAAAAGCAAACAAACAATCATTACCTTGCACTTCAAATTTTTTCAAATAGCATAGCTTACACAAATACACATCCTTCCGCCAGTACTATGGATTATGAAATAGTTTTATACTTAAACTGAAAACTGGGTTTTTGAAAAAAACTGTAAACATGGGCCCTTGGGGTAGGATATCTTTCTGTAGCGAGAGCATATCCAATTCTCTTTTAAAAGATTCATTAAAATAGTCAAGAAAAAAAAAGCCAATGTAAACTTGTTAGTATTGAGAAAGAACAAAAATGTATCAGAATAAATTCTTTACTCTGTAAGAAAGAGTCATATGCCGAATAAAAAACGACCAAATTTCGACCAAATTAAGGGACCGGCTTACTAGCTGCCATTAAATCGTGATGCGTCATAACTTAGTGTATATCGTAGAGAGTTTAGCTATTCGAGGACATTAAGTCCGATCTCGGAAGTCAGTTACACAGAAGATGAAGGTAGTTTGAGTTGAACATATTAAGTCGTACTCGAATAGGAAGTATGTTTACCGATCTTCTGCAACTTTTGTATACAGAATAGAGTCTTTCTAAAAGACATTGTCTATAGTCAATACTTTTATAGGTAAAAATCATTTTTTAAATTAAGTGAGAAAAATATAAAACTAAGTTTAAATACAATATGTTTATTCTTCATAATATATCATTAATATATAAGTACTATATATACTATACCTTATTCTGGATGAAGATTATAATCTCATAAACTTGATTTATGAAATGTGGGTGAATTGTCAAATACCGGGTCAATATCATATATAAGTAACTATATATATATATATATATATATATAATATATTATTATAATATATATATATATAATATATATATATATATAATAATATCATACTATATATATTATAAATTAATAACTATAATTAAATATATATATTAATAATATAATTATAATATTCTATATTGAAAAATTGAGTAGTATTATTGTTATCGTTAAGAGAAATATGGGCTTAGTTGTGTAACATCATTTTGAGAGAACTTTATATATTAATATATATAATATATATATATCATTAATATAATATAATATATATATATATCTAATATATAATTATTATACTATTATATATACTATAATAAATATACGAATTTATCTAACTTCTTTATTTATCTATCCTCTTTAGCCTCACAAGACTGAAGGGGGTAGTGAGTGCGTGTCATGCATTAACGAAACTAAAGAAAGCAGTAGTATCAGAAATGACAAAATAGTCGATAAAGACCAAGTCCCATACCTTACTACTATATAGCCTCTCTTCATGTACCATATTTACATTAGTGTAGGGAAACCTACGCAATGATGTCGGGCGACAGACCCCGTTATGAAATATCCTCTAAAATACTAGAGATCGACTTTCTATGAGATCAGATGTAATTAATGTAAAGGGATTGAAATTTATTATTTTTAAATTAAGAATATATTGAAAATAATTAGAATGGACCAAAAGAATTTTCATTTTGTTTATCAACACCTTTTAATTAACGAAAATCCAATTCCAATTTAATTGGCATTCAAGAACATTTTATGAGGAAAAGTATGTATGTAAGTTGTATTCCTTGATGAAATTGATCTTTGCAAGGCGGGTTAAACCAGTTCTATAGTCCACGACAGTTTCACCCCCACGATTATTTATAATTTGTCTTCTCCATAAAAAAAAAAAAAATAAAAAAAAAAGAGTTTTTAAAAATTACGTCTATTTAATTCGCTTAGGCCATTATCATTGTATAAACATTTAAAAAACAAATTTAATTATCATAATATAATTTGATTTTTGTTTCCCTATTCTATCTAAACAAGATATTAGTCTGTCATTCACTTTCACTCAATTTTTGATAGAATGCCCTAATAAACTGGCGCCGCGCACCCTATTCAGTCCGAACGTATTGATACCCTATCACACCTCTATTTGTGAGAGATGCTTGATTTTTCCACCCTAATCATTATCCGTTAGGCATCGTATAGGGTTCTCCATTCTTTTTTCCACCTGTTGTCTCTTTTTCAACGGTTGTGGATTCCATCACATTAGTTTTCCTCCCGGTTCCGCCCCATCAAACCCTACGCATTCTCCTCCGGTTTCTATTCATTGTTGCACCTTTATTGCTTCGCTCTGGCCCTTCACATTTGTCTCTCCTGCAGACATCTTTCTCACCGCTCTCCATTCTTTCTCTTCGGTTCCCAGCCGTCGTTCCCAACAGCAGCTTGCTCCACTATATCATCGCTTCCAACCGATTTAATCAATTCATATTCTCTTTCCACATGACCTTTATTACATTTCTAACACCATCTCAACATACTTTCATTTATTTCTGCTTCAATATTCAATGTTTAACGGGGCTGGCATCCCTTTTTTCACAGAACGTTTTCTTCATCCACATTACGTTCATTCCTCATTTTTATTAATTCTTTCACTTTTAATTATCCACGCCCCTAAGAATTGTCCATCTGAAACACATTGAGACTTTAGATCTTATACCTTCTTTTCCGACAGTCTCACATCTACCATTACAATATACACAGTAACAACATACTATTCCTCATGTAAGACTCTAGCGCACTCAAGACTTAGGTCCCTTTACCATTCCCAAGTTTAATTTGCATCACCAGCAACCTCCGCCATTCACAACTTCCTACTACACCGCCTCTTTTGCATCAATTATTCATACCCGTTCCCTTTTCATTTCCAACATATTATTCTTATAATATATTAGATGACTCAGACACTTGTTCCAGCTGCTCACTCCTGCATCTAACGATATACTCACAAGCTTGTTATATTACCTGATGAACTTCCGTTTACGTCGTTTCGTAACTCATGAACTTCTTACTTCTTCATCTACCGTATTTAACCACTTTCTAAACGCCCTCCCCCTTTTACATCCGTGCTGCCAATTTTTTCTGTGTTTGTAGTACTGCAAGTTCTACAAGTTCTTTCTCTCACGTTTTTCTGTTTTTTTTTCACTATTTTACCCACTTATTGGTGCTCATTTTATCGGTGTATTTTTATTTTTTCTTCCATTTGGCTGTTGGTCTTTGTAATCTCTCTTTTTTCTGGTTTTTCTGTTTTTTTTGTTTTTGGGTTTTTTTGTTTTTTTTTCTTTTTTGTTTCTGTTTCATCTTTCAAGTATTTTTTACTGAATATTTGTGCTTTTTTTTATCTTCTTTGTTATTTTATTATTTTTTTTTTTTTATTTTTTTTTTTTTTTTTTTTTTTTTTTTTTTTTTTTTATTTTTTTTTTTTTTTTTTTTTTTTTTTTTTTTTTTTTTTTTTTTTTTTTTCTTATTTTTATTTTTTTTTTTTTTTTTATATTGGTGTAGACTTCTTTGTTTTCTTCTTCTTTTTTTGTTCATTTTTTTAGAGTTGACTTTATTTTTGTTTTTTTTGGGGGGTTTTTGGTTTGTGTTTGGTAGTCTTGTCGCTGGGCGGGCGGGTGGCTTGTCCGGGGGATATTATGTATGCGTTAGAGTGGGCTTTGAGTGTGTATCTACGTATGTGTTTTTTTTTTTTGTGTCTGACGTTATTTTTTTTTCGTTTTGTGTATTTTTTTCTAGTCGTATATTTCTTTTTTTTTTTTTACTATTTCTTTTTTCTTTCTTTTTCTTTTTTTTTTTTTTTTTTTTTTTTTTTTATTTTTTCTTTTTTTTTTTTTTTTTTTTTTTTTTTTTTTTTTTTTTTTTTTTTTTTTTGTATTTGTGGTGTGTGTTTTTGTGTTTGTGTGGGTGTTGTTGTTGGTTTTTTTTCTTTTTTTGGGTTTGGGGCTTTTTGTTTTTTTGTGGTTGTTTTGCATTGGTGTTTGTGTCGTTTGTGTTTGGTTTTGTTTCGTGTTTTTGTTCTATGGGTGGGATGTTCCTGGGTTGGTCGGGTTTTTTTGTGCTGTTTTTTTATTTTTGTGTTTTTGTTGTTCTTTTTTTGTTTTGTGTTTTTTTGTGTTTTTTGGGGGTTTTTTTTGTCTTTGTATTGTGTATTTTACTTTTTTTTGTGTGGTTTCAGTTTGTGTGTTGTTTGCTGTTTTGTTCTGCGTTTGTTTTCGTGTTGCGTTTGGTGATTTGGTGTTTTTTATTTTCTTGTTTTTGTTTATTATTTTATCCTCATTCTTTCATTCATTGTCTGTTTCCCTTCTTGTTCACCGCGCCAATCATACCATTTTCTCAAATTCTCTTTCATAAACTGGCCCATCCATATCTACAAATTGAATAACCAAGTGGGCATAACACATCCCCTTTCGCCTGGTCATTCTTCCGCTATTAATATTTAATCATTCACGTAATGTATTGATTTTTTCTTTTCCTTAATTCAATTTATCTTATGGACCCCTACATCCACATCCGTCATACATACTTTTGATTTTTCGCATTTATCCATTGTTAAGCCTACCACACTTAACACATATACTTACTTACACCTGCCATATGAGCTTTCCTAATTAATCTATCCATTTATATTGCGCCTGTTACATAATTCCATAAAGGACCTAAATCAATTATATTTATATATATAATATTATATAGTATATATACTAATGATATATATATATATATATATATATATATATATATATATATATATATTATATATATATATATAAGATAATATAATATATATATATAATATCAGTATATATATATATATATATATACTACTATAACATATATATATATATATGCCTAAAATAATTAAAACTAAAATAATACTCACCACTAAGTCTGCCATCAAAATCAGCCCTGTAAATAACATTGAACCCAGGATGAGGCATCAAGTAGCAATGAATATCCTTGAAACATTTTCTTAGGTCTCTTCTAACTTCCTGATGTGTTGGATGCTGTCTCTTTGTCACCTAAGGTAGAGAGAGTGACAAAATACATTGAAATACTTTCCTTAATAATAATTGTAACAAAGAATGCTACATTTAAAATTGTTATAGGTTTAAAAGGAGAAACAAACATTTCAGAATCATGTCACCATAGTTTAAAGGCGGAAAATAAGATATGATGTAAAATACTGCGGTGGTTAATTCTAACGAAAAACCTGACAACACATTATAATATATAATGAAACAAGAGATATGAGTTTAGATTTTTTTCTTAAATGCTTTCTCTGAAATGTGAAAATTAATTAATTGCCCAAGTACAAAATTTTTTGAA
The DNA here is from genome assembly GCA_015478945.1 of Trachelipus rathkii. Lineage (NCBI taxonomy): Eukaryota > Metazoa > Arthropoda > Malacostraca > Isopoda > Trachelipodidae > Trachelipus > Trachelipus rathkii. The sequence continues at coordinate 18,231 of JABUQX010002383.1, read as the reverse complement.
ATGGTACAAATATTATCGTAACTCTTTATACATGTATTCCCCTATCATTCTTCTAGCTTTATGACTTACCTGTGTCCATTTCTGTTGCTTGAAACTCCCTATTATATGCTAATTTAGTTTGTGATCTTATCGTCTTACCTTTTACTGTTCCTATGTGTTACTCCAAGCATATAAATCTTCCAATTTCTCTGTAATGTTCTTAGTTTTTTTGTATCGTTCCATGTCTAGAATCAAAGTTCCAAGGCCTTTCCCTGCAGGTAGCCCACCCACTCAAAAACCTTTTCTTTAAACAAAGTATGAGTTTACCATCGAGACCATCCTTCGATTTACAGAATAATGGGTAAATTGAATATTGGTCTCGATGGTAAACTCATACTTTGTTTAAAGAAAAGGTTTTTGAGTGGGTGGGCTACCTGCAGGGAAAGGCCTTGGAACTTTGATTCTAGACATGGAACGATACAAAAAAACTAAGAACATTACAGAGAAATTGGGAGATTTACTTGCTTGGAGTAACACACAGGGCCAGAAAAAGCTAAAACGATAAGATCACAAACTAAATTAGCATATAATAGGGAGATTCAAACAACAGAAATAGACACAGGCAAGTCATAAAGCTAGAAGAATGATGGGGGAATACATGTTTAAGGAGTTACGATAATATTTTTCGTACCAATTTCAAACGCTAAGACTTGTGGCAATAAACTTTTCACAACGAAAAAAAAGCATTTTAAGAAAAAAAATCTAAATACTCATATCTCTTGTTTCATTATATATCTATAATGTGTTGTCAGGTTTTTCGTTAGAATTAACCACCGCAGTATTTTAAATCATATCTTATATTCCGCCTTTAAACCCTGGTGACATGATTCTGAAATATATGTTTCTCCTTTTAAACCTATAACAATTTTAAATGTAACATTCTTTGTTACAATTATTATTAAGGAAAGTATTTCAATGTATTTTGTCACTCTCTCTACCTTAGGTGACAAAGAGACAGCATCCAACACATCAGGAAGTTAGAAGAGACCTAAGAAAATGTTTCAAGGATATTCATTGCTACTTGATGCCTCATCCTGGGTTCAATGTTATTTACAGGGCTGATTTTGATGGCAGACTTAGTATATATATTAGGTTATATATATATATATATATATATATATATATATATACTATATTATATATACTAATATATATACTATATATATATATATAGTATATATATATATATACTATATATATATATTATATATATATATATATATATATATATATATATATATATATATATATATCATATATTATATATATATATATTTGTATTCTAGAGTTTTATGGATTTGTACAGGCGTATGATAAGATTAAATAGGGAAGCTCTATGGCAGGTGTTTAGTAATATATGGTGTCTGGTGGTAGGCTTCTGAGAATGGAATCAAAAGTATGTATGACGATAGTCGAAACGCGTGTGTAAGAATGAATGGTGTCAAAAGTGATTGGTTTAATATTAATAGCGGAGTGAGGCAGGGATGTGTTATGTCCCCTTGGTTTATTCAATTTTGTATATGGATGTGGGTTTATTGAAAAGAATCTTAGAGATGGGGGTGGCCGGAAATGGTCGGTTAGAGATGGAGAAAATGGATGTGAGCGGAGTGTGTATTATATGGCGGATTGATTTGGTTTTGTTTTTGGTGAATCTGAAAGAGTTTTGGAGAGGATTGGTAAGAAGATATCCTTTCAGTTGTAAAAAGGGGAGGGGGTTTGAAGTAAAGGTAGATAAGAGTAAGCGTGAAGAAGATTCTCGGTGTGAAGTTATGTTAGATGGTGAGCAGGCTGGAACAAGTGCTGAGTTTCTAAATATTTAGAAATATATGTTGGATTGAAGAAGGAACGGATGATGCAGAGTGTAAGTAAGGAAAGTTGTGATGGACAGGAAGGTTTGCTGTGCAATTAAATCGTTGTGCATGTAAGGGACTAAGTCTTGCAAGTGCGCTAGAGTCCTTACATGAGGGTAGTGTTTACCTGTGTTTATTGTGTGGTAGTGAGAACTATGGTCTGGAATAAAGAAGTATAGATCGGATCTCAAGTTCAATGTGTTCAGATGGACAATCTAGGGGCATGCTAGGTGTGAAATAAATTGATAAAATGAGGAAATGACGTATTAGAGAGTTGTGTTGTGTGAAGAAGGGTAAAATGAGAGAAATTAATGAAGTATGTTGAAGATGCGTTTGGTCATGTGGAAAAGGAGTAGATGATAATCGGTTTGGTTAAGCGGATGTTTATAGTGGAGAGTGTGTTTGGGAACGACCGGCTGGATGACCGAAGAAGTAAAGTGGATTGAGTCGGTGACGAATGTCTGAAGGGAAAGGAATGTGAGTTTTGGCATAGGCGAGAATAAAGGTTTAGTATGATAGGAGAGAAATGGCGGGGTTTTGTGATGGGGGTATGGTTTTGTGGACCACCTGGGCCAAAAGGAAGACCTTTAACATTGAACGATTTACGGCATAGTGAGGGTCTCGTTCTGCGGTCCCATGAAGCTCTAGGTGGATTTTCTGTCTGTGACGAGTTTCTCACTAAATTAATGGTACAGAGGGGGAGGTAACGCTGGCTTTCTTTTCGACTTTTGTCATATTCTTCTACTGCTTTTTCTTTTCCGATGCATGACACACGCACCTTAACCCCCAGTCTTGGGGCAAAGAGGACAGATCAAACGAAAAGAAAAGAAAATATATAGTACTATATATATATATAATATAATATATATATATATATATATAGTATTATATATATATATATATATATAATATATACCTATGATATATTATATATATTATATATATATATTATATATATATTATATATATATCATATATACTTATCCGTTTGATCACCCCATTCCAAGCAAGTTTTAAGGACTAATCTCTCCAGAGGTGTGACTAAATCTACAGAATTATGCAGTCTGGGCAAGTATGTGTTCATTCTCCTGTTTAAAAATTCAGATCAGAAGTCCACCTGTCGTTATAAACTAATTTCAATATTATTCCTATCGCTTATTATTATTTGCAAGGGAGGGGGTTTGATTGAGAGTGGAAGGTGCACTACCTATTATATATGTGTCGGAATTAATTTGGTTTTTGTGTGGTGAAATCTGAAGAGAGTTTTGAGAGGATTGGTAGGGAGAGATTTGGCAGGTGTGTGGTAAAAGGAGGGGTTCTGAAAAGTAAATAGATAAGAGTT
>JABUQX010002383.1:0-10000 GCA_015478945.1 Trachelipus rathkii | reverse complement strand
GTTACAGGAGATCTTAAAAGATATGTTTTATTCTTCACATGTTACAATATCTTTAATAAATGATTCTTTTCATTTGAAATATACCTATAAATATTTTTTGCATTTTAACAATGCACACAAACATATATAAAACATGTCAATGAAATAAAAATAAATAACTAAAATTACATAAAGAAGTATACTTTCAAATGCAAACATATGTAATTATGTCCGAAAACATAAGCAGACATTACAAACATTTGTAAGGGCAAAAATAGATATATTCAAATTAACGAGCATACTGGTTACATTCCGAAGATTCTAAAACATTAGTACAAATATTTGGCTAATACATAGAAAATACAGATAATGTATATATATATGCCAGAAGAAGAGCCACAAACACAAGCATATTTGGTTATATTCGTTAGATATAAACAAACATTACCACATGTGTAAATTGTACAAAGTACAAAAATGTTAAATACATTAATAAGTTCGATTGATATAAAACAATGACAATTTATTCACAAGTTTTAAGAATAGCCAACATTGATCGAACCGGATATAAAATCAAGGAAAGGAGACGATCCAGTATTAAGACGTTTCTAACGGATATCCACTGATTTGACCAATGCGACGTTATAGTTTTTCAAAGTGTAGTTACTGAGAGAACACTATGCTTTGGACCATATGTAGAGCACGAAGAATTGCTTTGAAGTTTAGGTCCTTTATTTGAAATAAAAAAATTTCTTCATAAATAAAAGGGAGCGAGGTCACCAGAACCGATTTTAGAATTCGAAAAGGAATCAAGAGGTTCGTAGTGGAATTCCAGAAAATGAATTTCTGCCCCATAATCCAAAACATAAATGGATGAAAGAATCCGATACCTTTAAAGGAAGGTATACATATGTAGAGGCCGAAGTTGCTTGAATTGTAGGTCCTTTATTTAGAAAATTTCTTCATACATAAAAGGGAGCGGTGACAGAACCAGCATTTAGAATTCGAAAAGGAATCGGAGTTCGTTAGTGGAATCCAAAAATTGAGTTTCTGCCCATAATCCAAACTTTGAAATGATGAAAGAAACCCATACCGTAAAGGAAGTTTGCTATGTCTAGCGAATGAATTCTCGCACTAAACTGTGATAGTTGTTGAAAAGCTGAGACCATAAGTCCAAAATTTAATAATTAGCAAGTTCTAAAGTTGATAATGTTCGATTTGCTTGAAGTCATCTTCTCGGTAGTGTTCTGATTGCAGAAATTTTCAGGTATTATTGAGTTTTTTTTCTTTTCTTCATTTTTTTTTGTTTTTTTTTTTCTTTTAATAATCAGAAGGCATGATTGCAAGTTTTGGGGTGTTCTACTCCGGGATTCACCAATTATCATAGGGTTAAGGGCTATTGCTAGATTGGTGGATTCTTTTAGTGAGCAAGCACCCTATATAAAAGGCAAAATTTAGAAGATCCATAGTTTGCAACATGCATTTTTTTATTCAAGCAGAAAATAATAAAGATATTCTTTTCAATGAAAGATTAAAGTAATAAAAGTGCCCTTCTGTTCGAGATCACTCTCTCTTCGTTATTTTAGGCGAAATGCGTAGTCACAAGGCCTTTTTCCACAATTTGCCTCTGACTCTCGTTTAGTCGTCGAAAAATTTGTGATCGAAATTCAAAGTGAAAAGCCCCTTTATCCTTTGAAAGTTTATCGCTCTTTGCCGGTGAGGATTTCTGGACGAGCAGTTATCATGAGTGAGATTTTTTCTTCTGAATTCTTACATAATTGCATTTAATCTGACTGTTACTAAAGAGCATCTCAAACGGGGGTTTATATTATCATTTCATTTTGACTTTTTATTGCTAAAATTTTGCCTCACGCAAATCTTGCATCAAGTACGAACATAAATTTAAAATTTTTACAAAGTATAATGATAGAGTACTACATATATATATATATATATATATATATATATATTATATATATATTATAGTATAATATATATATATTATATATATATAATATTAATATGTATCAGTTATATATATATATAATTACAATAGTTATAATAAATATATAAATATATATATATACTATACATTTATGATTTAAAAAGGGCTCCTATATATATATATATAATATATTATATTATATATATATATATATATATATATATAGTATATAATATATATATATATAGTATTAATATATATATTATATATTATTTAGTTATATATATATATATATATAATGTGTGTGTGATGTGTGTGTTGTGTGTGCACAGCGCGCGAAGCTCATTGCTATTCATATGATCATAGTGGAGAAAAGAATCAAAGTGCTACCCATGATACCTACCATTTGAAAGCATAAATTACAGGACTGTTTTCCAAATTTAGATGGGCGATTGGCTTTCAGAGTCAAAATCCTTCTTGTTTGTAGATGGCGAGTAAAGGGAAACACAAATGGTTTCCTCTTTTTGTACATTGCTTTTATAATATTGTGTTACTTTAGTATGTGAACTTGTTTCTAATTCTCTTGTCGTTCTTCCTCCTTCCTAATTACCATTGTCATTTTTTTTTTTTTTTTTTTTTTTTTTTTTTTTTTGGTTAATGTTTCTTTTTTTTGGTTTAATGAATTTATATTTTATTCTTTGTCTACTTTGTTTAATGCATCCCTCTTTTCATTGGCATAATCTTTTGTGCAAATTACCTTATTTTGACTCCAAAGAAATGAACACCACAGTTTTAAACTACTGTTATATTCATAAATGAATTGGATACCAGGTAATAAATTACTAATGCTATTTACCACATTCTTTTTTAAATTTATTATTATTATTAATGAATAATTATTAATGCCTAAATAGCTAGATTTATTTAAATGCAAAACCTCTAATGAACTTATACCCGACATCACAGAGGCAAACAAAGTCCGTGTCGATGGATGTCATAACTGTTGATTGTCTACTTTTTGAATGTGTTGGAAAAGTTTACTTGTGAGTGCAGCATGAGGGATGGGCCGTTCGCGTGACTATGATTATATTTGGTAATTTCAATTCCATTTTACTTCATTTCATGCAAAAAAATCAAAAAAAGTTACACAAAATTGAAAAATTTGATTACTTTTTGTTTAGCATAAAAATAATTAATATGGGGTATATTTGTAGAATAACAACCAGAAAGATTTTCTATTATATTTAATGATTTTAGCGTGACAGAACACCAAAAGGTTTGATTACTTGCACCGCATCCATTGCACGCCACCTCTATTATTTTTAAACATCGCACCGCATCTAGAACTAGGAAATTATGTAACGCACCCTCCTCAACCTAACCAATATATTCGACAAACACCACACCCCCAAAAACCCCCGAAATGACAGCCTCGACCAACAAAATCCAAAACTGCACCCTACCAAACGAACAACGACACTTCGCGCCGACAAGCACCGACGCACACATAGAAACCAACCATACCAATGATCCCCACACCGAAACAATATCGCGAAAAGCCACAACCGAAGCACCATAAAAACCCAAACACAATGAAAATACAGCACACAATAAAATTACGAGGACATCGCACGACACCGCAGCCAGCAGACCAACATCACCCATATACGCTACAAACGAGACCCAACCACCCAAAAAACAACGACAACAAAAAAAAAACAACCAAAAAAAAAAATCAAAAAACAAAAAAACACACGCCACATAAAAATCACTACCCAACAAACAAAATCGAAACCCAACAAGCCACCAAAACCCACAAACGACATACACCCCGAAACAACAAATAAACCCTAATCTCCACTCCGATTACATCTATTATATAAAGACAAAGAGATGTTTACAGACAAAATAAAGCAACAAACAAGAGTATTACCAATACCTGTTCTTCCATCGATTAAGTGTATGTAAGTATTTAATATATTCTATTGTAAGTAACAACTGAATTATTTAATCATTAATTTTAAAAATATGTATGTTAATAATAATAGTTATTTAGATTCTTGTACACATGATTATTAATATCAGCGAATATAATCCCAAATTAAAAACTATTTATTCAAGGATCATGTGAACATACTGTACTCGAAAATCACGTATCAATCCCCAAGGTACTTAATATGACTACTTTTAAACCAGGTATGATTAAGTACTACGGTACTCGCGGAGAGTTCAAGTAGGAAGGCTCACTTAAATGTATTATTTTTGTTCTATCAGCGGCTCTGGAAAGCAAACTTTCAAGTATTCTTTTAACTACAGTTTTTTGTAAGAAAAGCTGGAAAAAAAAAGTATTGATTTGTTACAGATTATATTGAAAAAAAAATTACTAGTTACACACCAAAGCGCGAATTATTACTATTATATAATATATATATATATATAATATATAATATATATATATATATATTATATATATATATATATAATATATATATATATTATAATAATATATATATATATTATATATATATATATATATATATATAATAATATATATATATAAGTTAGTTAATAGGTCCTTTTGGCAGAACTTCCACCTCCAAAACCTCTATTAGAATGAAGGTTCTGAGAGTCCTCTCCAATCAATTCCGCTTTACTCCCTTCATCTGCGACGTTTCATTAATAAAGAATAAGTAAACTAGAAATAGGAGAAACTAAATTAATAATAATAGTAATGAAATAATAATAATAAATAGTAAATAGCTAATAATAACTAAATAACTAAGAAAAAATAACTATAAAATGTAGCTTAATAATATAAAAAACAATAACAAAAAAAAGCATCGAAAGTAATAAAAAAGTTAGAAAAAAATAAATAATATATAGTATATATATATATATATATATATATATATATAATATATATATATATATATATTATATATATATATATATATATATATATACTTAAAATATTATATATATAATAATAATATATATATATATATATATTATATTATCATATATATAATATATATAATTATGTATATTATATTTATTATATAGTATATATATATATATATATATATATATATACATATATAGTAATATATAGTTATATAATATATATATATATATATATATATATATATATAATATAGTATACTATATATAATATATATATATATATATATATAATATATACTATATATATAATATATCAGTGGCCGTTACCTTGAGAAGGGTGCATGATGCTTTCGGGAGGCAGGCTATATATATATATATATATATATAATATATACTATTTATTATACCTATATCATATATACATTATATATATATATAAACTACTACTATACTTAAAGTATATCCTCAACCTACTACTATCATTATACTATATAATACTATACTATATATACTATACTATATACGAGGAGGGGCAGAGGAGAGGAGAGAGAGAGACGAGATAGTAAAGAAAAAGAAAAAGTTCAGAGGAATGTTCACCTGTACAATGATCTTAAATTTTATGTGATGGATACAGTAAAGAAAAAAAAAAGAAAAAGAATTATACGTTTACAATTATTCGATCGGCTTCGATTTCCAAGGTTCAAAGATATTCGATATATTAAAATATAATTTTGCATTTTAACTTTAAAAGTGAAATAAATACTTATATCTCTTAAGCTGGAAGAAGAAACAAGTAATTCTAGGTAACATTGCATGTACTAACCTAAAGAAAGCGAATGACAGACACTCTTGGCTTCACTTTTGTCGCCACAGGTCAAAGAATAACAAAGGTTATTCATATAATGTTATGTCTAGGATAGAAATTATAAACCTTTATTATAAACTAATATCTTCGCTCATCGTTCTCAAATAAAAGACAACTGAAATCACTTACTTATTATATATAGTATATTTATATATATATATATATATATATATATATAGTTGCTGTTACACAAAAAAAAACCTTTTCAGTTTTTTGTCCTAGTAACTATTTAACTATTTACATATTAGATTGTTAGAATAACTTTTATATGAAATGCTAGCCTAGGCTATATATCTAGGAAACATTACTTGTTTTGCTTTATATACTTTATAATTACTTAGATCCAAAAAAAGAAAAAAACAAAAAACCCACATCAAATATAAAACCCAACTGTAACAAAAAAAAACCCACTTCTAAAAAACCCTCCATAGAGCGACACCTTATGCATCATATGTCAGCTTAAATCATTTTTAAGCAACTAGTAAATGAAAAATATCTATTAAAAATAGTAAAAAAAAAAAGAGAACTTTAATATGAAATAAACGAACCGCAACCAAGGCAACTTCAGAAAAAAACATTGGCCTTTTTTTTTGTTTTAGTAACTGAATAACTTAAAAAACTATTAACCACTACAGAAATTAGATCTAGATATAACTACAAATCATGGACATTTTGCAATCATTTAATGTAAAGAAATTAAAAAAAATAAAAAATAAAACTATTTTTTTATAAAAAATTTTCTAACAAGAAAGGGAAAAAAAATTTTGGCCAATCTCAGAAAACCTCAAAAAAACTATATAAATCTTTATCCAATAATGGTTGACAATCTAAGCTGAAATTGCAGCTTCCCTAACGGTGTTAGTAGTAAGTAAGAATGATAAATTAGCTAGCTATTGCCAGATTTAGCTTGAATTTTTTAAAATCTACAGGCACCCTTTAGCAATTTTTAGCTACTTTTTAATTTTGTTGTTGTCAGGTAATTTATTATATGGGCTTTCCCGCATGACCACTACAACTGAGTTATTTCCGTCTTACGCGCAGCTACTGAGTCAATTAGGCTCACCCCCAAAGTCATCAGGGTGCAGAGGGTGCGGGAATGGAATGGAAATCTGGAAATTGCCCGGGTTTCATAAATGTTAATAACTTGTTAAACTGAAATGTGCGATCAATATCATTTATATATGTATACATAGCTTAAAACCTGTACTATCAAAGAGTAGGTGATCAATTTTTACAATTATTTTTTTATTTTTTGTACCACAGACCTTATAAATCAAAATTAAAAAATTAAAAATTTTTTTTGAACGACAACAAAAAGTCTAATATTTAAGTGTAATCTATAATTAATTTTTAATTTCTTCTCTTACTTTTATGCATATTCACTGGCACCTGTATAATCTGCTCGCCCCACAACTTATAAAAAAAAAAACATTATTATTACCTTTTTGCTAAACAACTGACCAGATCCGGGGCGCGTCTTTTTCATACATAACTGTACCAAAGAATCTAGCAAGCTTAATTTCACACCATATTCACACTTGTCTGGGGCGTTTCGCGAACCCAACACACTTACACCAGACTTATAAATAGACCACAACAAACGACTCAATGTACAGAAGTGATTGAAGAGTCAGATAACCACTGGCCCATTAGCGGTGTATACCGCCTCATATACATGCACATTTCTATTAATTTCGGAATTTGTTTTTTTTTTCGTCGGCAGTGGATGATTTTTTTAGAGCTTAATACTCTTCTACAAGTCTGGTCGTTAAAAATATGGGGGGGGAGGGCCGCATAAGAAAAATTCAATGAAATTGCTGTGAATTGAGATCAAAGGAACTCGGAAGAATTCTTCACGCGAACACGCGGACCATGTAATCAACGAATGACTCTAGGTTAACGTTTTATTTACATTTGTCTTAACATGCAGTGAACTGAGTTTAGGAAATAAGTTCTCAAGAAAACGATTTCAGAAATGCTGAACAATTTACTTAGTCTGAAATTTCTTTTCAAAAACATTGAAAAAAAAAATTTCGGAAAAAATAATATCTAATACCTTAAATATATGGACTCAAGCGAAAACAACTAAGTGATGAACGAATTTCTTATACACTAGGGTAAATAAGGAAAGCGGAAAATAATTAAACGACCAATGATGCAAATAATTCGTCTAACCTCATATATATTAACCTATCGGATGACTAGCAATTATTACGTAAGTAGTTATGTAAGATCTGCAAGGACGTCTTTTGTGGCTTTTTATTATGAGGTGATTATTTGTTAAAGCACTAAACTTCGAACAGTCTTAGAGTACTATATTAGTTATTATAAAAACTACTAATAACTGAAACAGAATAATATATATTCAAGACGATACATAAATTAATTATATCCATAAACAATTAGTTTTATAAAATAATTTAGGAATCTAAACAAAATCATCCTAATATACCATTTAATTCACTACTATCTTATAATTATACAAAACGACATGTACAGCACAAACACATATTTTGAATATAGACGTACTATCCAGGCACAAAGTACCTATACCTACCCAACCTATCAGCCGCTTAATGAACCCAAGCCCCTAATGATATACATAAAATAGATAGGTAATATAGACCATACCACCCCTTTGAATAAAGCAATATAACTAATTTTTTTTTTTTTCAAAAACTCAACAAATATATACTAATAAAATAATAAACCATACATAATACTATTACACATATAATAATATATATATAATATATATATATATATAATTAACAATACTATTAAAACTAATTAATAATATAACCTAATATTTAATATATATTATAATATATATCAATATAAATATAAAATAACAATAATATTAATATATATATGTACCATTTACTAACTTTTAATAATTATATACTAAATAATTAAATAATATAATACCTATTATATACTAACACTATAGATACTATATCTATAATATATATATATTATTATAATATAATTATATATATATAATATATATATAATATATTAATTAATATAATATAATGCCATTAATATACACAGTAACTATAATTACGTACATACTAATTAATATTATAATATCAACAATAATATAAAATAATATATATAATATTATAGTTATATAATATATACCTATAGATATATATTAGTGAGGACCGATTTAATCGTGCGAGTTCAATTTCCATCCAGCAAAATCGACATATTTTGTTCAATCGGAATCATCCGGCACATTTTCGGCCCGATTATTGTTGGATTTTAATGAACAAATTATTTTGAAGATTTTTGGGGAAGTAAATTAAAACTCAAAAAATATATTTATTAATATATATTTATTATATATATATATATAGTATATATATATATAATATATATATTATATAATATATATTAATATTATATATTTATTACAGTATTATATATAATATATATATATATAATATATTATATAATATATATTACAAATATATATATATATATTATATATATATAATTATATAATATAATAATATATATATATAATATATATTATTATTATTAAGTATATATATATTAATATATATATAAATATATATAATTATATATATTAATATATATATATATAACCGTATATAATATCTATATAATATATATATATTATATAATATATAATATATATATTATATATATATATTACATAATAATATATATATATTTAAATAATATATATTAATTTATAATATAAATTATAATATATATATAGTTGCCATTTTTGGGGAATGTCGTTATATTAATATACTGGTTATTATATTTATATATATAAGATACTCCTCATAATAATTATATAGTTATTAAATTATATATAAGTTAAGTATATAATTACCTATATATATAATTTAAACTTAATTATAACTATATTAAATATTAAATATTAATTAATTCATAAATTTATTTATTTAAATTATTATATACGTATTATTTATTATTATTTTAATATATTAATTAATTATATATTTAATACAATTATATTTATATTATTAATATTATATATATATAATATATAATATTTATATAATTTATAATTTATTAATGTATTTAATTATTTACAGTATCATAAAACCCTAGCGGTAGATGATTTAGATATTATAAAATTCATTATACCAATGTATATAATATATATACTATATATGAATATATATTTATATATAAGATATACATGTAGTTTGCGTCATATATAAGTCATTCTTTTTTTGCACTGAATCAACCTCATCTAAAAATTTTAGTGATCCATTTCATTTATGAATGTATGATCATTCCTC
>JABUQX010002382.1:65000-66233 GCA_015478945.1 Trachelipus rathkii | reverse complement strand
ACAGAAAGATTTTTGCGCAGCTAAGTTTGACAAAAAAAGAACGCAAACTCGAGCATTTCTTACATTTCGTAAGCACAAATGCAAAAACAAAAACTGCTGAAGTTGAATATAAATACAAATAGTGAAATTAACCTCAGTTTCAACAATTTTGCAAATTTTGCAAAATCAAATTATGCTAATCTATCAATTGGCTATAAGAAGGAGAGAGATCATATTAACGGCTTTCTTAATTTACACTCTGTAACTTCTAATTAAGTTGATCAATATTTCAAATCGCATAAAAAAAAAAAATAGAAGAATACTTCTTCTCTTCTCTTGTACTGTATCATGCAGAATCGAGCATATTAAAATGAAATGAGGGGAAAAAAAGTCTTGAAAATTATGTAATATGTATAATTATTACAATTATTTACAATAATTATAAAGTTAATTATAATTTTTTTTTTTCAGACTAACATACGTAACAAATAAATTTTTTTAATTATTATCGGAAGATAAAATAATCTGTTTTTTATCTTAAAAATGAAATAAAATAGGCATAAGAAGACTGATTAAAATTTATAAAATGAAAATGTTTTATTTACATTTTGTTTTCAAATTATTAAAAATAAAAAAAAATTTAAATAAATTTTTATGATGTGAAGCAACTTTTTTAAACTTGTTTTATTCAAAATTTCAACAGAATTTTTAATTAAAAATAAATTATATATATATTTTTTTACACATTTATTAATTACTAGAAATACGTCTTTGTATGTGTACTGTTTGTAAATATACAGTACGTGTTAATAAATATTAATAAAATGGCGATAAATCCACAAAAAAGGTGCAATTTAACTGCAAGGAGCAGGGAAGCCCTTTTCACCATACTACTCATTCCTCCCATGAACAATAAATAACTTTCAGCTATCTTCTATAAATCCGTTCTTTTTAAGCTTTAGATTTGTTTATTTAGGGGATGGGGGTGCCTCAAAATTATTATTTGACTGTTTTAAAATTCTTCAGTTAAAAATTGTTTAAAGATTTTGAAGATTCTTTAAGCAATCTTTGGCTTGCTGCAGCTCTCCGAGATAGAAATTTCCATTCCTAATTTTCGTTGCAAAGAATCTGGGGTCTTTTATTAAACCAGGGGCCAATAATAAAATTAGTATCGGAATGGTTGGTAATGCTATCTCAGAATTTTTTACCTACGCTAAGATTGCCTTCTTTCATTGTTATACGAAAAAAGAATTA
>JABUQX010002382.1:47500-60000 GCA_015478945.1 Trachelipus rathkii | reverse complement strand
ATTTATTATTATTATTATTATTATATTATTAAATTATATTTTATTAAATACTTATTATTATTATTATTATTATTATTATTAAATGTTTAATTATTTTATAAATATTGATTTGTTCATTCTTAAATTTTCTTAATTAAGTGTGGTTTGATTTTGTTGCAAAACTTTTAAAAGTATTATTATTAATTAATTATTATATTATTATTATTATAGTAGTAGTAGTAGTAGTAGTAGTAGTATTTTAATAACTTGTGTTTTGATGAGAGAGTAATAATACTAATAGGTTCTGTCAATAAGGATGTCAAATATTAAGATAAGACTCATAAATTGTCATTATTATTATTATTATTCATTATTATTAATTATTATTATTATTATTCATTATTAATTATTTTATTATTATTATTATTATTATTATTATTATTATTATTATTATTAATTATTATTCATTTATTATTATTATTTACAAATAAATATTATTCTACGAACGAAATGATACTTTAGAAATTGTCTTTCAATCGTCTCTTTTCAATCTTGTTCTCGTATTGTCGGTGTGTCGAACGTTCGTCAAGTCAAGGGAAGAGAGAGATAGAGAGAGAAGAGAGAGAGAGGAGAGAGAGAGAGAAGAGAGAAAGAGGGAGAGAAGAGAGAGAGAGAAGAGAGAGAGAGGAGAGAGAGAGAGAGAGAGAGAGATGAGACGAGAATATTTTCCTTAAACGGATGCCTTTCAAGTTTATCAAACCTAAATACCTTTCCACTTGACATTAATATTTGGCGGTTTTAATTTTATTATTATTATTTATATTATATATATATATATATTATATATATATATATATATATATATATATATATATAATATAATATATATATATATATATATATAATATATATATATATATATATTATGTTGTTGAATTGAATAGTTGACAAAATCAGCAATAGTCAAATAAGTTTTTTAATAGTATTTTATTAATCAAAATAAGTCAAAAACCCTCCATCCCGTGTCAAGGGTTATTAATTTTCTATGGTATAGGTCACAAATACCAAGTCATAGTCAATTATATCGGTCATTTAAATACGAAAAATGTCATACTGTATACTGGTCGAAATGCTTCAGTACAGGCTGAATATTTTGCAATAATTGTTTATAAACATAGACCACAAGTACAACTTGCCGTATTTTAAAGGATATAAGTTTTAAGAGTCGTGTAAGTCTGGTGCATTCTACATAGCAATCTCAGACTGTATGAATAAGTCATTTTTGTCTACAGTCAAATATTCTGCACACATTCTTCAAGTTGTCTTGAAAGTCATTTAAGTCAACGAGTCTTTGACATATTTTCAAGTTAGCAAATCTTGAAAGTCATTTAAGTCAAAAAAAGTCTCCAATTGTATTAAAATAAGTATATTTGTCTTAAATTGAACTATCAGAAGATCAGTAAATCTTTTAATTCATATCAAAATTCCAATCCATTAAAAATATA
Source organism: Trachelipus rathkii (assembly GCA_015478945.1). Lineage (NCBI taxonomy): Eukaryota > Metazoa > Arthropoda > Malacostraca > Isopoda > Trachelipodidae > Trachelipus > Trachelipus rathkii. The sequence goes on along the minus strand of JABUQX010002382.1, from coordinate 58,516 downwards.
GTATCCAACAAAATAAAATGTATTTTATTCACAATCTGTTTTTAAACAAATGCTTTAAAAAATTCAATTGAGATTGTAAAATAAATTGGTGTAAAAAACAACAGACTTTTATTTACATCATATTGAAATACGTCTGCAATTTGTGCGTTGCGAGGTCTTTGAGTTATCATATGTTTTCTCTCATGTCCCAAGTATTTCATCCATAAAAGACATAAAGATTAGAAAGTTTTATTAGGTTTTAGTCTTAGTAAAATTATTAGGTATAGAAAGCTTAAAACGTCGGCAATTTTTACGTGTTTTTATGTCATTATTTTTTATTCCTGTAATCGTGAAGTGCAAAAAAAGTTAAAACGTGAGCCCTTTGTATGTCTTAATATATTTATGTCTGTTAATAAATTGTCGGAAAGTTCAAAAGAGCTTAGTCAATTATTTTTTTTAGTTACGAAGAATATGTAGAAAGTTTGTTTTGTCATTCATTACTTTTGATTCGATCTTTATTATATTATAATATATTTTATGTACTGGATCTTTAGGAACGTGTTTGTCTGTCATACCGTTAAAAGTGATTTGGTTTGTATTTTGTATTGGTAAAGACGTTAATTTTTTATTTTCTTATATTAGAAGAGATAGAATAGGAGTTACATTTACGCGTTCAAAATGGTCTAGTAGTTTATAGAGTCAAAAAATTATTTTAGAGGTCGTTGTGTTTGGTAAAACTGTATATTACTATTTAATTCTAAGCTTTCAAATAGTAGTCAGGTCCATTTTGTCGCACCATTTATTTGTCCACTGCTGCAGCAAGTCATAATAGAAGTTATTTATAAAATATGTCTCGTCAAAAATATAGTCGTAGTCGTAGTCTAAAATTTCGTCATAGTATTATAGTAACAACTTTGGCAATAGTGTTGTCATAAGTCAATGATAATGAAATATTTGGTATATTACAATGATACTAAGAAACTTAGTCGTGTCCAAAATTTTAGTCATTTAGGTAAACCACTTTGTAATAGTAAATTAGTAATGTCAATAATAATAAAATTATATATTTAATGATAACAAAAAAATATTAGTCGCAATCTCAAAGTTTTAGTCAGATATGGAACATTTTGTAGTATATGTTAGTTATTGTTATTAAGTCATTAAAATTTTCTTCATATATATATATATAATTATTAATATATATATATAATATATATATTTTATATATATATATATAGTATAATATATATATATATATATATATATAAATATATATATATATATATAGAAAACACTTTGTAACAGTATATTAGTCTAATCATAATGTCTCCAAAGTTAGACATTATATAATCAACTTTGTGAATAGTAATATTAGCTTGGAAGTCAATGAAAATATTTAGTATAATTGAAGTATAAAGTAATTAGTCTGCCATTGTCTCAAATTTAGTCATCGCATGGTAATACCACTTTCGAAATACGTAATATTAGTCATTATCAAATGTCTCAAAACTAAATTTTAGTCATATAGGTAAACCACTTTGTAATAGCTTATTAGTCATAAGTCAATAAAGTAATAATAAAATATTTAGTGTTATAATATAAAGTATATTAATCATAGTCGGTGGTTTCTAAAATTTAGTCATACGACTTTGTAATATAGTATATACCGTAAATCACTGTCGTTTTGTCTCAAAATTGTGGTCATATATATTAAACAACATTGTAATAGAATATTCGTCTCGTCAATAAAGTCAATGATAATAAAAATAGTTCTGTCATTAAAGTCATTTTTATTGTCGATATTAACAGTCGTCATAACAAGTCATTTTTATTGTCGATTTAACAGTCGTCATATCAAAAGTCATTTTTATTGTCGATATCAACAGTCGTCATATCAAAAGTCATTTTTATTTTCGAGATTAACAGTCGCCATATCAAAAGTCATTTTTTATTATCAGCCGTCATTTTAAAAGTAATTTTCATTTTCGATATTAACAATCGTCATATCAAGTCATTTTTATTGTCGATATAACAGTCGTCAAATTAAAAGACATTTTTATTTTTTTATATTATATTATTTTCGTATATTAGTCTGCCATTGTCTCAAAATTTAGTCATGTACGGTAAACCACTTCGTAATAGTATATTAGTCATTATCATTTGTCTCAAAGCTAAATTTTAGTCATGTAAGTAAACCCCTTTGTAATAGCTTATTAGTCATGTTAATGACGTAATAATAAAATATGTAGTATTATAATATAAAGTATATTAATCATAGTTGGTGGTTCCAAAATTTAGTCATATACTGTAAAGTAAACGACTTTGTAATAGTATATACCGCAAATCACTGTCATTATGTCTCAAAATTGTGGTCATATATAGGTATATATTAAGCAACATTGTAATAGAATATTCGTCTCGTCAATAAAGTCAATGATAATGAAAATAGTTCTGTCATTAAAGTCATTTTTTATTGCCGATATTAACAGTCGTCATAACAAGTCATTTTTATTGTCGATATTAACAGTAGTCATATCAAGTCATTTTTACTGTCGATACTAACAGTCGTCATATCAAAAGTCATTTTTATATGTCGATTTATCAACAGTTGTCATATCAAAAGTCATTTTTATTGTCGATATTAACAGTCGTCATATCGAAAGTCCTTTTTAGTATCAATATTAACAGCCGTCATATTAAAAGTCATTTTTATTCTCGATATTAACAATCGTCATATCAAAGGTAATTTTTATTATATTATATTATATTATTTTAGTATATTAGTCTGCCATTGTCTCAAAATTTAGTCATGTATGGTAAAATTGTCGTCATCAACAGTCGTCATATCAAAAGTCATTTTTATTTTCGAGATTAACAGTCGCCATATCATACGTCACTTATTAATAAAATATTTAATATTATAATATAAAGTAATTTTCATTTTTGATATTAACAATCGTCATATCAAGTCATTTTTATTGTCGATATAACAGTCGTCAGATCAAAAGTCATTTTTATTATATTATATTATATAATATAATATAATGTCTGTGTTGCTTTTAAGTATCGTCTCTGGCAATGATAAGTTGTCATCTCTGTCACTTTAATTGTATTTAAGAAAAAATTTGATTTTGTACCTATTAAGTTATCGAATCTTCTAGTTATCGCCTTTAAACATTGTTTAAGTTACTTAAACTTATTCACAATTGTAACATCTCTGTACTATAAGTTGACGTCGACACTGTTTAAGCATCATAATCCGTCACTATGTGTTATATCCTTTGTCACCGTTGCATTATAGACCCTTTCAATGCTAAATTATCGTCTCTGTCACTGTTAAGTTAACAATTCTGTCAATGTTAAATTATTGTCTTTGTCATTGTAAAGTATCGTCTCTGTCAAAGCTAAGTTATCGGCCCTGTCACTGTTTGTTTCTGTCACTGTTATCTTATCGACTCTGCCACCGTTACATTATAATCCCTCACACTGTTAAGTTATATTAATCATAGTCGGTGGTTCCAAAAATTATTTAGTCATATACTATATAATAAACGACTTTGTAGTAGTATATACCGTAAATCACTGTCATTATGTCTCAAAATTGTGGTAATATATATTAAACAACATTGTAATAGAATATTCGTCTCGTCAATAAAGTCAATGATAAATAAAATAAATATAGTAAATATAGTAAAAATATTTATGTTATTAAAGTAATTTTTATTGTCGATATTAACAGTCGTCATATCAAAAGTCATTTTTATTGTCGATTTAACAGTCATCATATCAGAAGTCACTTTTATTGTCGATATTAACAGTCGTTATATCAAGTCATTTTTATTTTCGAGATTAACAGTCGCCATATCAAAAGTCATTTTATTATCAATATTAACAGCCGTCATATTAAATGTCATTTTTTTCTCGATATTAACAATCGTCATATCAAGCCATTTTTATTCTTGATATTAACAGTAGTCATATCAAAAGTAATCTTTATTCTCCATATTAACAGTCGTCATGTAAAAAGTAATTTTTATTGTCGATATTAACAGTCGCCATATCAAAAGTCATTTTTATTGTCAATAATAACAGCCGTCATATTAAAAGTCATTATTAAAAGTCATTTTAATTGTTGATATTAATAGCCACCATATCAAAAGTCATTTTTATTGTCGATATTAACAGTCGTCATTCAAGAAGCTCATTTTACTGCGATATTAACAGTCGTCATATCAAAAGTCATTTTTATTGTCGATATTAACAGTCGCCATATATAAAGTCATTTCTATTGTCATTATTAACAGCCGTCATATTAAAAGTGATTTTTATTTTGATATTAACAGCCGTCATATCAAAAGTCATTTTTGTTGTCAATATTAACAGCCGTCATATTAAAAGTAATTTTTTTTTGTCAATATTAACAGCCGTCATATTAAAAGTCATTTTATTGTGGATTTAGTAGCCGTCAGTACAAAAATGTTCCTGTGAAAAAAGTCACGAATATTTTCTGTCCCATAGTCCACAAAAATATATATAAAAACATTCATTTTATAAGTACGAAAATTTTTGTCAAACTTGCAGATGTCACTTTGAAGTTTGAACTTAAGAATTATTTGTCAAAATTGCAAGAAAAAGTCCTATTAATTGCTTAAAGATGTTACTGTCATTTTGAACAATTATTACCTAGTTAAAATATGTCCTTTTATTGCCTACTTAATCAAGTAACTTAGAAAAGAAAAAAAGTATTAAAAAAGTATTTAAAAACTCTTCCTTGTTCTTGGTGTTAATATCATCTGTCATGTTCTGTAATTGTCATGTCCCTTCTAGGTTAATCGTTTCCGGCCACTGTTAAGTTATCATCTCTATTCACTATTAGTTTATTTCGTGTCACTATTAAGTTAACTTCTCTTGTCACTGTTAAGTTATCGCCCTTTTACAGATAAATATCGTCCGTCACTTTTAAAATAATGAATCTGTCAGTATTAAGGTTGTCTCTTCTGGTCATTAGGCTAAGTTACTGTCTGTGTTGCTTTTAAGGTATCGTGCTCTGGCAATAATAAGTTGTCCATCCTCTGTCATTTTTAAATTGTATTTAAAGAAAATTTCGTTTTTGCTTATTAGTTTATCGATCTTCTAGTTACTCACCTTAACATTGCTAAGTATTAACTTATCAACAATTGTTAACATCTTTGTCACATTAAGTTGACGTCTGACACTGTTAAGCATCATATCTGTCACTATTGTGTGTTATAGCCTTTGTCACCGTTGCATTATAAGACCTTTCACTGCTAAATTTATCGTTCGTGTCACTGTTAAGTTAACTAAATTCTTGTCACTGGTTAATTTAATTTACGATTTAAATAACACGTTCCTTCGGAAGCTCTGCAGTGTCACTGTTTTTATCGATTTCTAGTCACTGCTACCTACTCGACTCTGCCACGTTACCAATATAATCCCTGAGCACGTTGTTATCCGTCTTTGTCAAACGTTACTCGTCTTTGACACTACAAGTTTATCTTTATATCATTTTAAGTTTACTTTATTCAGGAAAAGGAAGTTACAAAACTCTACTTTTTCCTTAATTCGCGTGCATGATATGCCGATATCATTCTCCTTGAGATTTCTCTCTGTCAGTCTGAAATTTGAATCCTTGCCTGTGGGTTCTTCTAGTGTCTGTTTGTCCGTTTACCAGTGCCTCTTTCCTCTCTCTTTGCATATAAATATATATAATATATATATATATATATATATATAATTATATATATATATAATATAATATATATATATATATATTATATATATATATATATTATATATATATATATATATATATATATATATATGTGTGTGTGTGTGTGTGTGTGTGTGTGTGTGTGTGTGTACGGCCCAAAAGTATCAGATGCTAAGGTATTGGCAAATATTTGGCGCATTTGTAATAAAATAGTCAGGAAACTTCCATACTTAAACAGTCATAAAAGTATTCTTCATCACAAAAACTTACCTTAAATAACTATTTGCGACAGAAATCCTTTCGTGTTTGTATAAATTAGTATTATAAGTAATAGAATGTCTAAATTATACCGATATTACATGATCTAATGTTTTTTTTAGTGAATTTTTAATCAGCAGTAATTATTCTTAATGTTTGCAAACATATTAAAAAAATATATATAATATTATTTCATTAATAAAAATATTTCATTTACTCTTCGCAAGTCCATACAAAGTCTGTTTTAAAATTTTTTCTTATATATAGCGTTAAAAAGAGTCTCACTTATTTATACATACAAAACCTATTACAAATTACTAAAGTCTGCTGATAACTTAGGTCTCGAATCTGTAAATGATAATAAGTTGAGTCACTTAGTCTGTAACTTGCGATAAGCTACGTCTCTCATAGTCATTAACTATCAAAAAGTTGGGTCGTCTAGTCTGCTACTGATACGTAGAGTTTCTAAGTCTGCAATTGGTAGTAAGTTTACTTTTGATGTTAGTAACTGATAATTAATTCATTCTCATGGTTTGTCTTTTACAGTTTGGGAGATCTTATAAGTTATATGTCTGGTTACCAGTTATTAGTAGTAAACCGGGCCTCGTGGTCTGTCATTGGTGCTAAGTCGATCTCGTAGTCTCAAATAGGTATTGGGTCTCGTTGTATGCAAAATGTGGTAAGTAACGTCGAGTCTCGTAGTTTATAACTGGTTGAAACTTGATTTAGTCATTTGTTACTGATTGTAAACCGGGTCTTTTAGTCTACAACTGAACAAGTAAGTAGGCTTCGTAGTCGGCAAAATGTGGTACGTTTGTCTTGCAGTTTGTAACTGATGGTAATCTAGATATTGTTGTCTGCTATTGGTGGAAAATCGTGTCCCAAAGTCTGCAACTAGTCATAAACGAGTCTCGTACTATCCAATAAATATTGGGTTTCATAGTCTTAAATGTAGCTATTCCTGTAGTTGGTAACTGGAAAAATGTTGAGGTCTCGTAGTATGTTACTGATGTTATATTCTGTTATGTAAAAAAGCAAATTGTGATAATTTAGGGCTTATTGTCTGTAACTGATGCTAATTAGTCTCGTAGTTTGAAACACGTGATAAATTGGGTTTCATAGCCTGTAACAGAGGTAATTAGGTCTCGAGTCAATAAATATTTTTTCAGTCATTATTGTCAGAAAATAAACCAGGTTATATGAAACGTCATGTCATTAGAGACTGTCCTTTGTCGTCTTTAGCCTTACATTCTCAACTGATGTTTGCTAAACCATAATAATTGTCATTTTCTGTAAGATGCACAACTAAAAATTTATTAACGTAACAAGAATATATAAAATAGTTTCATGAATTTGTAAAGAATTGGCTTCACTTAAACCTTAAAGTCTTATTTTAAAATTTAAGACGTCAAATCATTCTTTAGTCAAATATCAAAAAGTCTGTTTCGTCATCAACTGTCCCCTTTTGTATTATCTGTCATAAGTCAATACTTTTCTGTCTAGCATTTGATTTACGAAAAAATGTTATACTTAACAGTTTCCATTTTTCATGAATTTAAGGTGAAATTATTAGTCTAATATCAGTCAGTTGAAACATTTTATTAAAAGTCTAAAGTTGCAAATGATTACCAAGTAATATAGTCAAACAAAGTCGTTTTAAGTCTAATCTAGTGGAAAAAGATAAAGGGTTATTTGTTTTACCAGTCTAGTCAAGTAGAGAAAAGTAACAGTTTAGTCAAGGTCAAGTACGTTTGTCAAACAAGTCAATTTTGTTACATGTAAAATTAGTCAAATATCAAAAAGTCAATAAATTTAAAAAAATTTGTCAATCTGTCAGTCTAGTTACGATGGTCAAACATGTTAATTATTTCACAAGTAAAATTTGTCAAATATCAAAAAAGTCAATAGTCAGGTCAATCATGTTATGGTCGTAGGCTACATAGAAGTCATCAAATCTGTTACACAAACATGTCATATTCTAAAAGTCCGTTTCACAAAGCAAGTTATCCAATAAAGTTAGTAAAGTCTTAATAAAAAAAAGTCAGATAGTTAAAATATTAAAATATTAATAAATTAAATGAAAAAAGTCATAATTTATGGTCGTTATTCAGTCAAACTTTAAAATAAGTCGCCACTGTTTAGATGTCATTTTGGGAAGAATTAAATAAATAATAAAATATTTATGACGTCAGTCAAATATTAAATAAATTAAATAAAAAAAACACGTACACACACAAAACACACACACACACACAAAAAAAAAACACAAATCAAACTTTAATAAATAGGTTTAATACTTATCTTTGGTATTCAAGCTTAAGAGTTCACCCCCTTTGTTCAGTCATATATAAGAGTATTTTGGTCATTTATTTATGTTAATATTGTCAGTTATATTTTATTATTCAAATCTAACAGTCATATAAAAAGTCACATATATCAGTTATTTGGTTAATATTTTCGGTCATATTTTAAATCTAAGTCATATACAAAGTCACATTGTGTTTCAGTAAATTGGCATAATATTGTCGGTCATATTTTAAAGTTATCAATTGCTAATATTATCAGTTATATTTTATTGTTCAAATCTAACAGTCATATAAAAAGTCACATAAATCAGTTATTTGGCTAATATTGTCGGTCACATTTTAAATCTAAGTCATATACAAAGTCACATTGTGTTTCAGTAAATTGGGATAATATTGTCTGTCATATTTTAAAGTTATCAATTACTGTCTAACATCAAAATAAAAAGTCAATTTTTTTTTGTCAGTTACTTAGGTTAATATTATTAGTCATATTTTAATCATTAGTAACAGTCAAATACAAAGTCACATTCTTTTGTCAGTATTTGAGTAAATATTGTCGGTTATATCTTAAAGTCAGCATTTATTTTCGTTTTTTAATATTAAAATTAATATGATAAAAAGTCCTTTTTTTTCATTACTTACGTTAAAAGTCAGTCATATTTTAAAGTTATTAATCGCTAATATTGTCAGTTATATTTTATTGTTCAAATCTAACAGTTATATACAAAGTCACATAAGTCAGTTATATGAGTTAATATTGTCGGTCATATGTTAAATCTAAGTCATATACAAAGTCATATTTTGTTTCAGCAATTTGGGATAATATTGTCAGTCATATTTTAAAATTATCAAATACTGTCTAACAGCAAAATAAAAAGTCAAATTTTTGTCAGTTATTTAGGTTAATAATTAGTCATATTTTAGTCATTAGTAACAGTCAAATGCAAAGTCACTTTCTTTTGTCAGTATTTGAGTTAATATTGTCGGTCATATGTTAAAGTCGGCATTTATTATCGCTTTTTAATATTAAATTTAATATGATAAAAAGTCGTTTTTTTATTCATTACTTATCTTAATAGACAGTCATATTGTAAAGCTATTAATTACTACCATATTGTCAGTTATTCATATACAAAGTCACATAAGTCAAGTTATTTGAGTTAATATTGTCTGTCATAATTAAATCTGCCAGTCATATACAAAATCATTATTGTTTTAGTTATTCTGATAAAATTATTGCAATATTTAAAGTTATCAATTACTATCTAATAGCAAAATAAAAAGTAAAATTTTGTCAATTATTTAAGTTCATATTTTTAGTCATTTTTTAATGTTATCCCAAGTAACAGTCAAATACAAAGTCAAGTTCTTTGGTCCCGAGTTAATGTTGGTGGTCATATTTAAAGTTGGCTATTTATTATTAAATTTAATATGATAAAAGTCGTTTTTTTTCATTACTTGCGTTAATTAATAGTCATTAAATCTACCAGTAATTTAAAAAGTCAAGTTTTTCTGTCATTTGTTTAGGGTCAATATTATATCATATAATATTGTTATCATTACAAACAGTCAAATACAAAGTCACGTTTTTGTCATAGTTTGGGTTAATACTGTCGGTCATATTTTAAAACTATCAATTACTATCGCTTGTTTTTTTTAATATTCAAGTCTAACAATAAGAGAAAAAGTTAAGTTTATTTTCAGTAATTTGAGTTAATATCATCAACCCTATTTCAATGTTATAAATTACTAAAAAGTTAAGTTTTTACTGCCATTCAATTTAATATTTTAAAGTTATCAATTGAATTCACCTTTTCACACTTAAAACTACAATCATATTGAATTAAATTTTTGTCAGCTAGATTTTTAAAGTTATCAAAATAATCCTTTCTTCATGAAATTCAAACTAACAGTCAGAAATAAGCTAACCTATGTTGTATCCCTATCTGTCAACTGTATCCATGTTAAGTCAACCACAAAGTCATTTTTTTTATACAAGTAAATCTGTCATTTGATAAAATATACGGATTAGTAAGAAAATATACCAACAAGATTTAACATTTAACATTCAACATTAATTGAATGTCAAATTCGAAAATTATAATTATCGGATTAGTCTAAAAAAATGTCCTCCAAAATTCATGTAAAACAACAATTGTATTACTTGTAAAAGTTAAAAGTCCAGAAAAGTACAGTAGTAAAATCTTATAAAGTTTTAAAATTTAGTTTAGTGATTTATAATAGTATATTTTGAAGAATTCTAATCAAACTTAAGTTAAAGTTTCAGTCAAACTCAAGTTAAAGTTTCAGTCAAACTCATGTCACAGTTTCAGTCAATATCAAGTCATAGTTTCAGAGTATTCTAGTCAAATTCAAATTAAAGTTTTAAATAAGCTCAAGTTAAATTTTCAGTCAAAATCATGTCGCAGTTTCAGTCAAAATCAAGTCATAGTTTCAGAGTATTCTAGTCAAACTCAAGCTAAAGTTTCTGTCAAACTCAAGTTAAATTTTCAGTCAAGCTCATGTCACAGTTTCAGTCAAAATCAAGTCATAGCTTAAGAGTATTCTAGTCAAACTCAAGTTAAAGTTTCAGTCAAACTCAAGCCAAATTTTCAGTCAAACTCTTGTCGCAATTTCAGTCAAAATTAAGTCAGTTTCAGAGTATTCTAGTCAATCTCAAGTTAAAGTTTCAGTCAAACTCCAGTTAAATTTTCACTCATACTCATGTCGCAGTTTCAGTCA
>JABUQX010002382.1:40000-42500 GCA_015478945.1 Trachelipus rathkii | reverse complement strand
TTAGGTAAACCGCAAAGATGGTGTGAGTCGGGGGTCTCTCGGCTCCGGTGGACGAGACGGGGAGTATTCAACCCTCTCCGGGGATGGTCTCCGGAACCCCGCTCTTTGGTCTTTGGGTGTCGCGGGGTTCCTCCGACCTCTCCGGGGTATGAAACGTCCCCTCTGTCCCCCCGTCGGCTCGAGCCCCCTAAATTTGGTGAAATAATTCGTTTTTTTTTGAAAATTTAAGTTTTTTTAGGGGCCTGAGCCGACGCAGGACAGAGGGGGATGTTTCATACCCTGGGAGGGGATGGTCGGAGGAACCCCGCGACACCCAAAGACCAAAGAGCGGGGTTCCGGAGACCATGAGGGGGGGATTAGTCCCCCCGTCGTCCACCGGGAGGCGAGAGACCCGACTCCTGCCATCTTTGCGGTTTACCCTAGGGTATTCCTTTTGAAAAAAAAATTCTACTTAAAAAAAAAAAAAAAAAAAAAAGTTAAATCCCATCCTTTAGAATTTTTGGCTGATTCCAAATATATAATTTTTTTTACTGTAGGACCTGCCGTTCTCTAGCTACATAGCATAAAAAAAATCTGACCATATATATATATATAGGCCAGCCTCTAGAAGAGCCACAATCCATATCTCAAAAACTTCAATACCTACAACAGCTACCGGGAAAAAGAATACATTGCTAGAATCCTGGCAAAATTTTACCGAGGAAACAAAAAAAATCATATCTCGAAAACTACAAAAGCTACAGGGAAATGAAATACATTTTTGGAATCCTTGTAAAATTTTGGTTAGGAAAAAATAATAAAAAAAAAAAAATTAAACAAAAATTGGCTATTTTTTTTGGGAGGTGCTGGGACATAGTATATATATATATTATTTGTAAAGGTATTACACGGCAATTTAGGGGGCTCGAGCCGACGGGGAACACAGGGGGGACGTTTTCCATACCCCGTAGGGGAGGGGCGGAGGAACCCCCGCGACACCCAAATACCAAAGAGCGGGGGTTCCGGAGACTTAGTCCTACCCCGTAGTTCCCCGGAAGGCCGAGAGACCCCGACTCTGCCATCGGTGCGGTATACCCTTGGGGTATTCTTTAGTTAAAAAAAAAGCAAAATTTAATAGAAAGTCTATTTATTTTAACGAGTAACCAATAAAAGGTCTCTAAATAGGCCTTCTAATCATATTACTATAATTATTAACAATAATTTTTTTTTTTTTTTATTTTTTTTACATTTTCCTATCCAAAATTTTACGAGGATTCCAAAAATGTATTCCTTTTCGCTGTAGCTATTGTAGTTTTTGAGATATAATTTTTTTTTTTTTTTTTTTTTTTTTTTTTTTTTACATTTTCCGCACTAAAATTGGACCAGCATTCCAGCAATGTTTTTTTTTTTTTTTTTTATTTTGTTCGATTGATAAATGGAATTTATATTTCTTATTTTCTATAAATAATATATATATATATATATATATATATATATATATATATATATATATATATATATATATATATATATATATATATATATATATATATATATATATATATGGTACATGTGAGCTGGATGACCCGCAAACTTGAGTAGTTTTTTTTATGTTGAAAAAGTTAAAAATGCAGTATAATTGACCAGAAATTGCTTTCGCTGTGAAGCTCAGATTCTCTCCTTTTTTTTAAATTTTTTATTAAAAATTGTATGAACTTATTTCGAATTGTGTTTAGTTATTAATTATTTTCTTAGGTACGAATTTTCGTTCAAATAAAATAAAATGATAATTACGTTTTATTATTAAAATCAAATGATAAATACGTTTTACAAATAACTTAAAAAGCCAAAATATCAGAAAAGAGCCAGGAGAATTATCTGGAAAAGTATGACACCAGGAAAATCAAATACATATTTGGAATCAGCGTATAACGCTATTATCGGAATGCAAAAAAAAAAAAAAAAAACGAAAAGTATGACACTTACAAAAAATAAATTACATATTTGGAATCAGCGTATAAAGATTATTATATGCAAAGTCATTTTATGTTTAAAACTAACGAATACCCAAGGGTGACCGCATTGATACCAGGAGTCGGGGCCCCGCTCCTAGGTGGACGATTTGGGATTGTCCTCTCTTTGCCCATCGGCTCGAGCCTCCCTAATGGAAATATATTTCCTTGAACTTCAATTTTTTAGGGGTCTCGAGCCGATGGGGGGACAGAGGGGGGGGACGAAACGACTATATAATAAGTTTTATACGCTGATTCCAAATATGTAATTTGTTTTTCTCTTGTAAGTGTCGTAATTTCTTCTATTTTTTTTTGTTTGTTTTTTTACATTCCGGTAAAGGTTTATACGCTGATTCCAAATATGCATTTGGTTTTCCTGTAAGTGTCATACATTCTCAGAGAGATAATCCCTCTGGCCTTTTCTGGAATTATGCCCTTAAAAAAATAAATAGTATTAAACTGGATAAAGTTTAATAAAGAACCAAAATCGTACAAAATATTTTTTGTTA
>JABUQX010002382.1:25000-32500 GCA_015478945.1 Trachelipus rathkii | reverse complement strand
ATACATATAAGCGTACATGTATGTAAATCTGTTTAAATATTTACATTGCATTTGTTTTTTATTCTACTTATAGATAAGATTTTCTTATTTAGAAAGTTTGCGATTGAGGTTGCTGCAGAATTGAGGTGTTGAGGAGAGAGAGAGAGGGGTAGGGATACGTAGTGGGGAAAGGGGGGGGGTTAAGTTGAACGACAGAAGAGCCTTAAAGAATTTGGGGGAGGGGAGAACATAACGGGACTCTCTCAGAAAAGATTTCACTTTACGAAACGTATGGAAGAGAAATTTATTCTATATATAAAGAATCATTTTTTTTAAGCCTAGGGGGACATATGGAACCTTAATTACTATACACGGTTGTCTTCCTGGTTGAGAAACATATGCCCTGTATAATTATGGTTGTTTGTAGTTACCAGACATTAAAAAAAAAGTTATTTAAAACTAAACATTAGAATTAAAAATTATAAATATTTTTAATTACTGTAAAATAAAATTAATGGATTTAATACACTTTCTCGTACCGACATCAAAATCAAATTTTAAGAACAAATCCTTTGCGCCCATTGTTAATTATATAATACAATATAACATTAAAATTAGTGGTATAATAGACGTAACCAAAACGCTACAAAAACCCAGTGAAAATGAACCTTATATACCCCTTATTTAAAACACAGTTTTGGTTCTATCTGTCATGTGGCTTATAAGATTAATTTATTATACCGTTTATATAATAGGACAAGTAATCTCTCTCACAAACATGCACATATACATATATACCTACACAAATATATATATATATATATATATATATATATATATATATATATAGTATATATATATATATATATATATATATATATATATATATATATATATATATATATATGAAAACAATTGTAAATTATTATTATTATTATTATTATTATATATTATTATTTATTATTATTATTATTATTATTATTATTATTATTATTATTATTATTATTATTATTATTATTATTATTATTATTATTATTATTATTATTATTATTATAATTATAGTACTACTTACTAGTATTGCTATTAATGTTATTACATATATTATACACATTATTATTATTGTTATTATATGCTAAATAAACATTGAAAAAAAAAGAATTATGACAATAAATTTTAATAATTTATAATAATAATAATAATAATAATAATAATAATAATAATAATAATAATAATAATAATAATAATAATAATAATAATAATAATAATAATAATTACTGTATTATTATTAATATCAATAGTAGTAATAGTAGGAGTAATAGTGTAAAAAGTAATAGTGGTTGTAGTCTTGAAAATGGTAGTAGTTATTTATATTAGTTTGTACAGCAGTACTAACAGCAATAGAAGTATTGCTGTTAGGTGTTATTAAAAAAGTTCAACCTTTATTATTATTATTAAATTTAATTATGAGAATGGCAACCATGTTATAATAATAATAATAATAATAATAATAATAAAATAATAATAATATATTTTGTAAAATTTGCTAAATCTCTAAATAATAATTAAATATCTTTAACCAATTTAATAATCACTAAATTATTTACTTTTTATTAATTGACAAAAATAATAAATAAAAACTATTCTTTTTTATACTACTGACCCTGCAAATTAAATAAATTTGGATAACTTCTTTTATTTAGTGAAATACTATATATAATATATAATATATAATATATATATATATTATATTAATAATATATATAAGATAATATAGAAATATATATATATATATATATATATATATATAACTTATTATGATATATATATATATATATATATCTATATAATAATAATAATATATATAATATATATAAATATATATTATATATAATATAATATATATATATATATAACTATATATATATAATAATAATAATATATATATATTTACCATTAATTTTGATTTATCCTCTCTTCAAGTAATGAGTAAAATGCTAAACATTACCCAATGTGTTAACATAAACATGTTGACTAAATAAAATAAGCAGTATTATGTTCACATATTGAAACGTCAATAAGTCTTCGTACAGAAGCACACCCTATCCTTCAACGTCTTCTTCTGTACTGAAATTATGTCAGTTTCTCCCTCATGAATAAAGTGTCGTATTTTCTTTTCTTTTCGCTCGTTTCTTTTTGTTATTATTATATGCTGATACGCAACAATATATATATATTTTTTTTAATTCCGCTGATCTCTCTTTTATAAACTTAATTTTCTTTAATAAATAAATTAATTTATCTTAAATACACAAAAATGTTAGGATAAATTCATTGTCTTGCTAAATCGAAAATAAAAATATATTATAAATCCATTAATTTAGTATTTTTAATTCTAATATCGCTTAGTAAAATTTCTATTTTGTAGCCAGGTTGAACGATGTGATTACAAAAAAAAGATGTGAAAAAAAAAAAAATTACCTCGATTTCCCAAATTTAGAACAACGTTTTCTATGACCTAAATATTAGTCTTCTTCAGCATTAGGTCAATAACCGTCCAAGCTTTCTTATCAGAGAGAGTTAGTTAGTTAGTTTGTGTGTGTAGGTGTATGTGTATGTGTATTGTGTGTGTTAGAGAGAGAGAGAGAGAGAGAGAGAGAGAGAGAAGAGAGAGAGAAGAGAGATGAGAGGGATGAGAGAGAGAGGAGAGAAGAGAGAGAAGAGAGAGTGAGAGAGAGAGAGAGAGAGAGAGAGAGAGAGAGAGAGAATCTCGTGTTTTGAAAATTGAAAAAAAAGTTAATTAGATTTTCTTAAATTCAGGTATGTTTAGAAAATTTTAAAAGCTTAATAATGTTAAAATTTTAAAATTTCCATATTATTATTATTATTATTATTATTATTATTATTATTATTATTATTATTATTATTATTATTATTATTATTATTATTATTATTATTATTATTATTATTATTATTATTATTATTATTATTATTATTATTATTATTATTATTATATATTTTTACATTATATTATTATTATATTATTATGATTATTATTATATTATTATGATTATTTATTATTTATTTTTAACACTTATTATTTTATTGTATTATCAATTATTCTTAAATTATGATTATGATTATTATTATATATTATTTTTATATTTTATTATTATGTATTGTAATTATTATTATAGTTTTATGTATAGTATTATTATTGTTTTTTTATTACTATTAATGATATTATATTATTATAAGAGATTTATTATTATTATCATTATATTATATTATTATTTGATATTATATATTATTATTATTATTATTATTATTATTATTATTATCTCCGTCTTCACCTTATTATTTATTGAAGTAATAGTAGTATCAACATAATTTGGTCAGTAATTTTCTACACATGGTTCCACTTGTATTAAAATCAGTGGATTCGGTGAACCCGTGAGTGGCTCGAAATACCTTTTTTTTTTGCCCGACAAAAAAAAAAAAAGTAAAAAAGATTTTAAAAGAATGAAAAAAAAAAAAAAAAGAAAAGAAAAATAGAAAAAAAGATAAAAAATAGAAATAAAAACAGAAAAAAAACGAAAAATTTGAACTGGACTTACTAACCTCATTTCTTCGCAATTCAAATTTCACATTTTAAGGGATTAATTATTTCAAGAAAGTTTATTCTTTTATTGTGTATTTTTAGGTCTTTTGTCGTTGTCCTATATTTAAAATAATCCAAACAGTAAACTAGTGATAGTAGTAGAAGTTTAAATAATAAAAATAAGAATCAAAATAATAATAATAATAATAATAATAATAATAATAATAATAATAATAATAATAATAATAATAATAATAATAATAATAATAATAATAATAATAATAATAATAAAAATAATAATAATAATAATAATTAATAATAATAATAAATAATAATAATAATAATAATAATAAAATAATAATAATAATAATAATGTATAAAATAATTACTAATAATTATATAATAAGATAATAATAATAATAAAATAATAATAATAATAAATAATAATAAAATAATAATAATATAAAGATAATAATAGATAATAATAATAATAATAATGATAATGATAATAGATAAAATAAGAATAATAATAATAATAAAATAATAATAATAATAATAATAATAATAAATAATATAATAATAATAATAAAATAATAATAATAAAATAAAATGAATAATAATAATAATAAAATAATAATAATAATCATATAATAATAATTAATAATTAATAATAATTTTTTTTAAAATAAAAAATGATAAAAAATAGTAATAATCATAATAAATACTAATAATAATAATGATAATCATAATAATAATAAAATTAATAACAATAATAATAATAATAATAATAATAATAATAATAATAATAATAATTAATAATAATAATAATAATAATAATAATAATAATAATAATGATGATATGATGATGATGATGATTGATATATGTATGATGATGATGATGATGATGATATGATGTATGAATAATAATAAAATTAATGCTCTAATCTCTTTTTCTATTATATAATAATAATAATAATAATAATAATATAATAAATAAATAATAAAATAATAAATAATAATATAATAACAATAACAATAAACAATAATAAATAATAATAATAATAATGTCTGAAAATATACTAGGTAATAATAAAAAATTTTATTTTATATTTATAATATAATTAAAATTATAATTGTATAAGTAAATAATAATTAATAATAATAAAATAATAATAATAATAATAATAATAATAATAATAATAATATAATAATATTATGAATAATACTTGTAATCTAATAATTCTTAAACAATAATAAAATTAGTAAAAATAATATAAAAATAAACAAAAATAAAAATAATAAAATAAAAAATAATGATAATAATAATAATAAAATAATAAATAATAAAATAAATAATAAAATAATAATAATAATGAATAATAATAATAATGATAGTAATAAAATAATAATAATATAATAATAATAATAAGTAATAAGTAATTTATTAATTAAAAATATTATTATATTATATTATATTATTATTATTATATTATTATTATTATATTAATTATATTATTATTATATTATTATTTATTATTTAGTATATTATTATATTAATATTATATTATTATTTAATATTATTATTTAATATTATTATTATTATATAGTTATTATTATTATTATTATTATTATATTATTATTTATTATATATTTTATTATTATTATATTTTTTTTTATTATTATTATTATTATTAAAATTATATATTATTATATATCATATTATATTATATAATTCTATATTATATTATTGTATATTATTATATTATATAATTATTATTATATCTTCAATGCTGTTCATGAAACCTGAAATCCATAAAAATAAGGTCGAAGACGCCTCAGAAGACCCTAATATATCCTGAGTGAGCCTTTAGGCAAAAGTCAGGGACCGAGCAATTGCGTTCCTTAACTTCCGCGAACACTTTGCCTACTATTCTTGTTCTATAAAGATATCGTTTCATATTTTATACATTATACATGGTAGTGACAATATGTTTCACAAATAACATAATATATAATATATATATAATATATAATATAATATAATATATATACTATATATAATATAATATAATATTATATAATAAATATATATATATATATATTTATATATATATATATATATATATATAAATGGCTGATGTTGACAAAATCTTAACAACCGATTCTCTGCTTTGTCATAAGATTTATCTACTGGTTCTCTTTACTGTTTAACTAAACGGCAAGATAGTTAACCGCAGGCTCTTTAATTACCGATTAATCGAACCATTTCATAGAACCGGTTCGATCTTACCAATGTATCGATAAATGTTTTTTAAAATATTCGTATGCTTCTTTTTTTTCTTTTCAGCATTATTATTTAGGTACTAAAAAAAAGGTGAAAATTTTTCGCTTTTTCCATCTTACTTGTAATTAAAAGAATTTTTTTTTTTTTTTAATTTTCCGCTTTGTTGACTGACACACATACACATACACATGTCCACACACTCCCACACACCTACATATGATTTTGTTAAATGATTTAAATTATGTTTTATTTTATTTTAATATTTTTTTTTGGCATTTTATCTAATTAAATTTTGAGGGCGGAAAATTTGTGGGAAATATTTTTTTTGAGAGGGAAATTTTAGGAGAAAAATGTTTGTTCAAATTCTTTTTCTATAACAATTTTCTCATTTTGTTTCTATTTCCTTTTTCTTTCTTTCCTTCTCTTCACCTTCTTATTCCAACTTACAAGACATTGATTGGTTCGATACCTCGAGGCAACATATTCATTTCTTTAAGTTATTGATCTTATCTTTATATAACTTAGCACTCGTTTCTTCTCCTTGTCCCATCCTTTCTTACCCACAATAATATATTATTCTATTTTCCAATTTATGGAACGTTGGCTCGATCCCTCGAGGAGGGGCATTTTCTTTGTCTTTAAGCTATTGATCTTTATATAATTTAGAACTATTATATTTTCTTCCTTGTATCATTATTTACACAAATAAATCACAAGATTAATGGAAGAACCAGTTTCACAAAGTGAAGAATCAAGACAGGAATCCAATACGGTAAAATAAAGCCAATTTACTAGGTTACTAGGATGGCGAAGTGGTTATGGAGATATCATTCTCAGATGCATGGATGCAGGCACGTTACCAGGGGGGAAATGTATCATTGTTTTAATAAAATATATCATTGAGCTTTATATATATATAATATATATACATATATATATATTATATATAATATATATTATATATATATATATAATATATATATATTAATAATATATATTATTATAATATATATATATTATATTATACTTGTATGATATTTCACTCATTCTATATGAATGAGAATTATCTCAAAAAAATTTCTTCTTTTTTTTCAGGAAATCATTTGAATTTCAATCATAAACAAAGTAAAGGAATTCATTACGAAAAAAAAACGCGGCTTTCTCGTCTGAAATTGATAAGTTATGGAAGCGATCTTTTACAATGAAAACTATAGCTCTTACCTATTTCTCCATAGTAATATCCAAGACTCAATTTTTGAGTTATGCCGTCTTCCTGCAATAGTGATATATATATATATATATATTATATATATATATATAATATTATTAAAATAAATAATATATATATATATATATAAAGATAATATATATAATAATATATAATAATATATAATTTATATTTGTGTCTGTATTGGTGACCTCATATAAAAGGCCCAGAGGACTACATGATATCTGCGAGAGGAGGAGGAAAACAAGACGTTATCTAAATCAAAAGACGACATGACCTTTAAAAAAGTTTGTAGGTCAAAATAATAAGATTAAATTGAAGAAGAAAATGAGTCCCAGAATTTAGTAGTTGACACGTGAATCAAGGACATTAGCGGTTAAGTCTGTGGGCAGATAGTTGGATGAAGAAGGA
>JABUQX010002382.1:15000-20000 GCA_015478945.1 Trachelipus rathkii | reverse complement strand
ATAAAGAAGTGAAATTGTAATTACTTTTAAACCCAGCTGAAAGAGTTAACGAACTTAAATTACAAAAAATTGGTCGTTTTCCTGCTAAAAGAGTTATTGAATTATCGAACTTCAAATTACAAAAAATTGGTCTGTTTTTCCTGCAAGTCTTTTTAGAATCGATTTTAGTAATTGTGGGTTTTTGGATTCGCCCACAATTTGGAGGTCCCACCGAGACTACATTTTTTCGCTGGGTTGCTAGTTACAATTTTTTACAAATAAATTACATTGTTAAAAGTAAATGGTACCTATATGTATGAAAAATTCATTGCTAAATAATTTAAATAAATTGTACCTATATGAAAAATTCTTTGCTAAAAAATTTAAACTGTTAAAAATGAATAATAGATATATGAATACGTATTTATTTATTTAATTTTTCATTCAAGTTATCTATTTATGCATCTCTATGCACTTATGTATTTAAAATATTTCGATAACTAATTTGTTTAATATTTTTTAAGGTAAAAAGAAAAAACTTGACAAGTAAAATGGATCAGGAAGTTCATGGCTTAGGGACAAATGTAATGCCGGAGGAAGGTTTGGAGAGCGATGAATTGGAAGAAGATTTATCAATTCTTTTGGATGAATTGCCTGAACCTCAGAAAACGGAATACAAAGAAGGAAAAATTTCATTATCAACAATGAATCTTATATTTCGAATGAATAACGAAAAACATGCTAAAAAAATAAGACGATCGCAGCTACCACCTTTGGCTGGTGCAGTAAGTGTAAGTTCTGGAACCGAGGAGTGTAAGTTTCCTATTAGTGTAACTACTTCTGGCAGTACGGGTGAGAGTCGGGTAACAACAGTATATTGTGCTCCTATTTGTAGTACAACTCCTACCGTTACTCAAGTGTGCCCTCCCCCATTTTCAAATCATCATACCCCATTTACTACGCTGGCACAATTTCCATATTTTAATACACCTATTAATCAAAATAATTCAGTTGTTGCTTCAGCACCATATATGTCAATCATTTCAGGTAAAAAGGTGCCAGAAATATCTGTGTTTGATGAGTCAGATTTGCAGTCTCTGGATGAGTATTTTATAATATTTGAAAATTTTTGCAATACCAAATATGGTTCTGATAGGCAATATTGGTTAATGGCCCTTGAAAATAAACTTAAAGACCGTTTCTTAACTTATTATAAGATGAATGGTGGTCCTACTTCAAATTATGACATTATAAAAAATCAATTATTAAGCTATTATAAAACCACTAAAGAGTTAGGAAATATTCAGCAGGTATCATTTTCTAATGTAAAATATGGGGGTGAGAAAATTCATGATTATATGGCCAAAGTTCGATTTTTGTTTACAAAGGCTTATCCTCTTATCGATCCAGAGACCTCCGATGAACTCTATGAGAAATTAAAAAATACTCTACCTGAGAAAACCAAAAAGCTGGTCGCAAGTAAGTATGTGGAAATGAAATCTATGTTTAATATGAAAATGTCGTACAGTGCCATTCAAAATTTTGTGCTTGCTCTAGAAAGTTGTAATGAGACACTGGTTTCCGAAAGCAGTCCCACTTATTCTTATGCTGAGAATGATAAAGGTGAAAGGGAAGTAGTCAATAGTGTGCGTCCCAGAGTATACTTTAACAGCAGCAGAAATGTAAATCAAGAAAAAAGTGAAACAAAAGAAAAATGCATACATTGTAGTAGGTTAGGGCATGTATCTGAAAAGTGTTTCAAGAAGCTTGGTTTGTGTTACAGATGCGGATCAGATACTCATTTGATCTCAAAATGTGAAGAAAAACCAAAATCTTTAAGAGAAAAAAAGGTTGAAAAAATGGAAATCCCGGTCTGTCAATATTGCGACAAAAAAGGACACATTGCCAAGTTTTGCTGGTTTGCCAATCCAAAATTAAGACCCAAGAGGGAAGAAAGAAATGAGCATACGGAAAGTAATAAAGACAACAATAACTTGTCGGAAAACAAGTAACACCTAAGGTGAACAGTGGGGTGACCTTAGGTGTAAAAAACAGATATGAAGTACTTTGTGATGAAATCGATAATGAAATCCCCGCTACTGAGATAAACAAAGAAAACTCTCCTACTGATTGTGATTTTGAAGAGCCAACAGATATAAATGAAAATTCTTTTAAAAAAGAATCTCCGGAATTGGAAATAAGAAGCTTTGTTTGCGAAAGTGACTCAGCATTTAAAACACTGAATTGTGGGGATGGCCATATTACAAGTCTTCAGAACTCATTTAATCATTTAACTGACTCAAGTACAATAAAAGAGGACCAGAAAAATAAATTGCTGCAGAGGTTAAAGGAATGCCTCAATCAGGATAGAAACGCCAAACTCCCTTTAGAATTAAAAAGGTTTCAAGGATTTTATAATAGAATACTTTTGGAAAACGATGTACTGTATTTTCAGGATGCTGCTGCATTGAAAGTTCCTGTGGTGTCTTTTCAGTTTATGACAAATCTGGTACTTAACGCTCACAACAGTATGTCGCATATCGGAAGAGACAAATTGTTTGAACTTTGTAGACCACACATTTTTCATCCCGACTTAAGGAAAATTGTAAGTGATGTAAGTACAACCTGTCCTATCTGCCAGTTGAATAAGATAAAAAGTCGTAAACCACATCCCCCTATTATTAAGATCCAAACTCATCAACCATATGAGTTAGTTGCTCTTGATTTGCTCCAGCTACCCTTATCAAAATCTTGTAATTCATATTTGTTAACTGTAATAGATCATAACAGTAAATTCCTTCACGCTATACCAGTAAGAAACAAAAAATCAGAAACTATAGCTCTTGCTTTGAAAAGACTTTTACCTACATTACTAAAAATCCCTAATGCTGTTCTGACTGACCGGGGATTAGAATTTACGGGTAGAGTCGAAGAACTATTATCAGAATACAATGTGAAACATCTTTTTACGAGCAGTTATACAGCTTGGGGAAATGGATGTTGTGAACGTGCGAATAAAACTATTTCTGATTTGTTGAGAAGCACAGTTGTGGACCCTAAAAGTTGGGATGAGCATCTTCCGAAAGTAATTTCAATATACAACAACACTCATCATTCTGAATTAAATATGTCCCCTGCTGTATATATTTTGAATACTAAACATGATGTGAGTGATAGAATTTTGATACCCAGAACAGATTTCAAATTCTGGGTCCGGGGACACGAAAAATTCCGACCATTTGATGTGGGAGAACTAGTCATCAAGAAAATTATAAGGACATCTGATAGAGTTGCTCACAAATTAGATGAAAAGTATAGCGGTCCATATGAAGTAATGAAAGTATTTTCTAATAACTTAACTTACGAAATAAAATCCTGTATGGATGGAAAAGTAATACAAGTACATTATCACTATTTACGACCGTGGAAAACGACCCCGGAATATTTGAAAACTTCTAAATTATTCAAAACATATTATTCTGATTTTATTGCCGAAATTTTCGGAAAAGAAGCAACAGTAAAAGTTCCTTTACAGTATGAAGAACCCGAAGAGGAATTTGAAAATGAAAAAGAACCCGATTATTATGAACTGTTTCTTGCTCCAGATTTGAGACTTGTTACTCCAGACGTAAGTCCAATAGCTCTAAGTTATACAGAAACTCCAGAACATTTATCCACACTCAAGGCTTTCAGAGTTCCGATTGAAGATATCTCAAAAATATGTCAAAATTTTTTTTCTAGTAAAAACAAAATACGAAACCTTACTGCTTAACTTGGAACATATAAAGAATGAAACTAGTTCAGAAATAACCAGGAAAATAAAACTGAATATGACACAGATCAGTAATATAGAACAAAAACTTAAGTTTTCTAATTTCTTAGAACAGTCAGATTTTACCAACTTATGTAGCATAATGCTAGATTTAACTGAATTTCAAATAAATATTTTGCAATTACGAGCTGAAGAGAAAAACTCTGCCGTTGCAGAATTTCTGCATCTTTGTGACGAACTGTCAGTTAGCAATATCTCTTCAACTATGACATCTTTGAAAAATATCCAAGACACTGAAATTGCTACTTTGTCGGGAAACCTTATAAATATTCCGCTTCTCCCAGAACAACGAAGGTTAAGAGCAGATGCACAGATATGTAATCAATTTTCATCCTCTCACAACTTCCATCCAGGCAGATTAACCAGAAATAAAGCTAAAGAATTAGGAATTGTTGTAAATGAACTTCCTGGTCAGGTAAAATAAACAAGGTCTGTGTTTTTGTACATATTTTTTTATAGATAAAAATGTTCATTTCTCGAAATTTTTATTATTTTTCTTAAGGGGGGGAAGTTGTACCAGTTTGAAATATCATTGTTATAAAAATAAATCTTTGCTTAACAAACTACTCTGACGATATTGAAAAAAGTTTATTAAAGATAGATGTTAGTTGTAAAAGTTACGATAGTTATGTCATTCTGGCTTATATATAATTGTTACGATTCTGTAATTTTAGTTTTTACACATATAGTGTGATATATATTTTGATATTGTGTGTTAACCTCTTTTAAATCTTTCCTCCAGAAATTGGTCTATTAAATTGGTCTATAATTTGGTCGATAATTTGATGAATTGAATTGTTTGTTTAAACCTATAACTTTGGACAAAACATTTGCTTTAAAATTGTGATTTGATATTTAAGCTGCAAGATTTATAAAATCTTAAATGTTCTATTTTGTGAGGAAATTGTCATCTTGTTTCGGAAGTGACTTTCTTTGGAAAAACTAACTAATCATATAAAACCCAATAAGTTCGACTGGATTGGTTATTCTATCAAGATTTGAGAAAATACGATGATGGTTTGACGATCGATGCATAAAATGTGTGAACAGGATTTTTTGACGCTTACGCTAAATTGAGGAAGGATACATTTATAAAATTTAAGTATTATTCCAATATATCGTATTTGTATACTTGTATATTCTATTCATTTATTTACTAATAGTAATTTACATTAATTCATTTAATAAT
>JABUQX010002382.1:0-2500 GCA_015478945.1 Trachelipus rathkii | reverse complement strand
ATGGCATATCATCATGTAGGGTTCATCCCCTGGCCCAGGTGGCCAATAACCATACCCCCACAAACCCGCCATTCACAGTCTATTATGCATATTCTAAACTCCAACATTTCTTCTCCTTCAAGAATATTCGTTTACTGACTCCAATCCACTTTTTCTTCGGTCTCCCAGCCCAAGTCGATTCCCAACGCACTCACCACTATATATCCGCTTAACCAACCGACTTTCATTCATCCTTTCCACATGACCAAACCATCTCAACGTACTTTCATTTATTCTCTCATTTACCCCTTTCTTCACACCACACAAATCTCTCTAATACGTTCATTCCTCATTTTATCAATTCTTTTTCACACCTAACACGCCCTTAAGATTTGTCCATCTAAACACATTGAACTTTAGATCTATATCTCTTATTCCAGACGCATATCTCACTACTATACATTACCACAGTTAAAAAACATACCCTTATGTAAGACACTAGCGCACTCCAAGACTTAGTCCCTTTTATATCCACCAACGATTTTAATTACACCAGCCACCTTCCTGCCCATTCACAACTTTCCTACTACATCAGCATCATCCGTTCCTTTTCCATCCAACAAAAATACAACCTAAATATTTAAACTCAAACAATTGTTCCAGCTGCCCACCATCTAACATAACTTCACACCGAGGGCTGTCCTCACTCACAACCAATAACCTTAAAATTATTGCGTTTACTTTCAAACCCTCCCTTTTACACACCCTGCCAATCTCTCTACAATCCTTTCAAACTCTCTTTAGATTCACCACAACAAAACCAAAAATCATTCGAATATAAATAGGTAGGCAACCCTCCACTCACCACTCACTCTTCTCATCTTCATTCCTAATACATTTCCCTGCCATTCCCATCTCGTAATTCTTTTTATACCCCATCCATATACAAATTTAATAACCAAGAAGACATAAAATCCCTGCTCACTCCAGCTATTAATTAAACCAATCACTTTTGAAACCATTTATTCTTACACACACGCTCACTTCGTCCAATACATAACTTTTGATTCCATTCAGAAAGCCTACCACCAATACATATATTACTAGAACACTGCCATAAGCTTCCCTATTAATCCCTATCTTACGCCTGTTGCAAATCCATAAACCTAAATACAATTTATTCTACTTCTCCCTCATTTTCTCAAATTTGTTTTAATGCAAAGATTTGATCCACATATCTTCTACCACTTCTAAACGCGCAACCTGTTTCTCACCAAATCAGCCCTTCAGTCACTCGATGCACTCTTTCGACTAAAATACCAGCATATATCTCCCTACAACACTCAAATAAACTAGTTCCCCGCTTTATCTCCCTTACCCCTTAAATAAGGATACTATTATTGCTCTCCTCCAATCCCTCGGAAACTATACCCTCCATAAATGTTTTATTACACAACTTCCAAACCAATCAATCACCATTTCGCCTCCGTTCTTGATCATTTTCACCAGTATTTCATCTATACCTGCAGATTTACCATTCTTCACTTTCTCACTCTACCCATTACCTCCTCCTTGCTAATGACCTCATCCCCAAAAATACCTAATCCTTCTTGCAACCATCAAACCCAACACACTTTCAGCTATTACTCTTCTTCAATTACTGTTAATGATTATACAGATTCTCGAAATGTTCTTTCCACACTCCCCTCACATCCATTTCATCGGTCACGAAAGTATTCATTATTCTTAGCAGATTCCCCTTATTCTCATTCTAAACCTTTCGCCTTCCTCCCAGAAGAGCTTCCTATTGCCTTTTAAGTCCGCCATTTATCTCATTCCAAACTGTTTCATTTTACCGTCTTATTTACCCTACGTAATGCCATCTTTTAGTAATTTCTTTTTTCTTCTTATATACTTCCAAAACATCTTATTTTGAATCTTCATCATTGGCCTTTAAGTACCTTCAAACCATGCTCTTTTTTCTTTGTACCGCTTGCATGCACCTCTCATTCCACCACTCACTGTTACCATTTCTTTACTTCCTACTTTAGCACATCCACATAACTTTCCTTGCACTGCTACAACTGCTTCCTCATTGCTCCCCAGAATTTGTTCAGTTTTCATTTGTTCACATTCAACTGATTTAACTTGCGAGTGCTCTTAAATACTTATCCTTATTACCTTGTTCACTTAACTTATCCTTATTACCTTGTTCACTTAACTTCTCACTCATAGTTCTACCACTTCTTCCGTATCACCTTGCCTCTGCCATCCAAGCCCTGCCACCTAAAACTTAATTGTTACATGGACACATAATGAACCGATAATCAACATTCCTAATCTTCTCACTGATTAACCTCTAACAACATCTTCAACAATTCCTCTTCACCAACGACAAATCAATCATACTTTTTCACTTCGGAACCATCTCTACCTAGGCCAACTCTAGTATACTTATGGATACTTTTGTGTTTAAAGAAAGTATTACTTACACAAATACCTCTCTCCTCACAGAAGTCAA
>JABUQX010002381.1:0-17622 GCA_015478945.1 Trachelipus rathkii | reverse complement strand
TAAATCGAACTTGGTAAAAAAGTTTTTTTATTAGTAAACTTCCATAACATATGAATTTTTTTAATCGTCCCTTCCTCAGAAATGTGGGTCTGGCTACGTCATCGCGACGTTCATACGTATTGTCACATTGTCGCCAAGAGGACCTTTGCAGTAAAAGCGGCGGGAGGCCTCTTATTAATAGGGTGTTCACCAGTTGGAGATAATGAAAAATAGATGAATAAATGAATGTTCCTAGCTTGTTTCATTTTCGGTTGAATTTTTTTTGGCCTTTTTCTAATGATATCTGTACCGGAAAAAATAGTGCTAACTAAGATACACGGCATGCTGAACACGAACAAAGTAGAATGCCAGCTTCACCCCCCCGCGACTTTATTTGTGGCTGGAAAAATATTCTTATTGTGACCGATGAATCTCGCTTCACCAATTAAACGCGGTATATAAACAGGGTGTTTGTTTCTGTTGGACCAAATAAACTTTCAGAACCCATGGGCGGAAACAAACCCCCGTTTAACTATACCATTCACTAGCCATCACCAGCCTTCATTTACTCAGTCAAACGTTGGGCCTATTTAGCACATGATGATACTGCGGTGGCCCCTAGTCCGCATAAGGGAAATGGTAGTAGCTCGACAAAAGGCGTTTCAAATATGATTTACCTTTCGGTAGGGAGGCGGGATTAGTCATAAATAGAACCTATGGATGGCGCTTAGTTCTTCCTAGCGTACGGGAAATTTTTGACCCATGGAATACCAGCATGATTACCTCCATTTTTCCTGCACAGACCGTTCTTATTAGAACTCCTGAAGTAGCGAAGTGATATTTTTATATCATATATTAAAAGAAAGAACACAATGATAAGTAATATTATAGGTTATTACGTAACCATGATGATGGATGTACACCAGCATCATTAATGCATCTATTTAATTTGGCTGAATAATTGATACCCGAGGTAATAGGAAAGAAATAAACTAAAAATTACATTATTTAGAACACTTTCAACATCACTAGTGCTGGGCTCAGGGGCTATCACACCTACACGAAACATTGTCACTTTTCGGGAAGATGGATCAGAAGACTTGGAAGATGGATCAAAGATCTATACAAATTTCCATTGGCCTTGTTGACGGCGTTTCATCCGAGTAGGTTCTATCAACCTTGTTAAACTGTTTTAAGTCATCCCACACACATCGATCTACTGTTAACAAATCAGATCACATTAATACATCTTCTCTGCTGGAGGGTGATATGAGTAAATATTACTCATTCACCTACCGTATTTGTCATTTCTCATCGTGACACGATGAACAATATATTGATCAAAGTAAACGTTTTATCTATTCCATTATTTTTAATTTGTGTAGTATGTGCATCTCTCTATCAGTGAAATTACGCTGCGGTATACATTATATAACTTTTAATAATGACCCATATATCAAATTTAATAAACCTCGTGACTACTAGTATATAATGATTCATTATATCGCTTATATATATATTATACGTCTCCAAATATTAATACCAACTGAGCATTGTAGATACGGATTAATCAACCCTATGCTTCACTTGTACTTGGCATTACATAATGTAAATAACCTTAGGTATACGCCAGAGGGTACTATGATGAGCATTTGATATTATCGCGTAGTATTGGTAAGGCGTTTATACTTACGATAACATTATTTATAAAATATCTGTATATATATAAATATATATATATATAAAACGATATTATATATATACCTGATACTTCTATATCTTCCCTTCTATGCTATAGTTATATGATTATGTGCGTTACTTTACGATCCATAGGTCCTGTTGTAAATTTTCTTATTGGAAAACTAAAATAACTCTATTACATTACATGTATCGACTGTGCTGTCCTTTTATTATCATGACACTTGTACAATATATGTCTACACATATTGTTTTTGTGCTCAATACTTTCTTTTCTCACTATCTCACGTTTAAAGATCTAATAACTTTGTTTATTTAGGTAACAATGAAGTAGGTGTATACAAAACTGGGTTGTTAGAGAGCGGAAACAAACGAATCATTAAGCACCCTGGTGTCTTACTCAACATAAAAAATAAATAGTCGAACATGTTAGTATTGTACGCTGATCATTTGGTTTTATGTAGCGATTTCACAGAAAGCCATAAAAAAATATTATCATCCCATTCGATCATAAACATAATCACTTATGTTTGTGCAGTAGTACAGCGTAGTTTATATTACCGATTATAGTCATCAAGAGTCTACCGCGTCCCCCTACGCTCCTGCTTGGGTTTTGGGCGGTTTCGTAGACACCAACGTAACATATTCCCATCCTGCTTAATAAATTAAATAATAGGAAGAGGGATATTCTCCTATTTACATTTTCACACTTAAAAATCCCGTACGGGTGATACACCGCTGTGTGGTGTGCACAAAACAAAATGCAGAATATGATACGAGTGAATCTACGTGCGTGAGAAGACACCATTCACTTGATCTACACTAGTTACGATAAAGAAATCTATAATTATTACTATCACTATCACTTCTTATCATAAGCTCCTAAACCCCCATACATGCTTTAATCTCTTAATTTCGTATATACCCATTGTGCTAAGCTACTCCAATATAATACTCAACAAAGAGCTACACACATTTAGCGTGATAAATAGATACTTTCTAATCTGTGTGAGATTTCGTCAGAAGTGAGTATTATATTCAAATAATACTATTATATAAATGAGTTGTCGTTTTTATTTTAGTATTATCTAATAATAATACTACATGTCACTCCTCTTATTTCACTGAGCAAATTAGAGTTTCAAGTTTCTTCTACCCCATCTTAAACCATGCATTGCTTGTAGTATTTTAAAATTTCATATTGATTATCTATCATTTTTTCTTATTGAGTTAGTGATTCTCACGGTCCAGTCACTTTCCCAAACACACTTAAACCAACTTATATAACTCAACAGGTGAGTATCAATAATCTCCTAATCTAACTTATCATTTATACATCTTAAAAGATTAAAGAAAAACTCTATACTACTCATATTTATTTGACGAATGCCCTTATAAATTTACACATCCATCACAACTTACTACTTATACTAATATATACCTAAATATATTAGCTTACAATTATCCATTTATTTATCATATTCTTCTCTACCAACTTTTCTTTATTCCTAATCTCTAGAATAGGAAGTAAGTTGGAACCTATGGAAATTACACGGGTACTACTTGCATCAGGTACACCTACCACCCAATTATTTTCTGATATCAAACTAATCCTTTTATATAAGTATACACAAACACTCAATATTATCTAGGAGTATGAACTATAATATACATGTATCTGTATTTATAATGAAGCATCATCCTGTATTTGATCTTTAACCTCAGATATGATTTATATTAACATAGTCTCACTTTTGACGAGTTTTATCTACTGATCAATATATAAATATTTATATATATTATCTCATACCTAGTATCCAATTACCTTCTCTAACCTCATCATGTGATTATACTAACATTAATTTATATTGATTTTGGACTTATAATTCTTTACTACGAGCTAAGCTAATCAATTTCTGGGTTCTACTGTCAACTTGTCTCAACCATATATAAGCCCTTACCCTAAATTATTAAACTCTTAAAATAATACTCTGTTTCCAGATCCTTACCATCCAATTGTAGGACTCTCCTAACCGAACACCTCATTTTCTCTTATTTAATTTTACTTTAAACCATCCGCTTAATATACACCTACTCTATAGAAGTCTTTTCTCAAAACTTACCTTTCACATTTATATATAACAGACGGCACCGAGACTACATCCGAAGCCCGCAGATATACAGGTGTCATTTCCTGCCATACAACGGTAATTAGTGAACTTCAACCAGGGCACCCTCCACGTGCGTGAGCCTTTATCATCTACCCGGCCTATACGGCTTAATCTCAACTATAGGCCTCATCCTATCCTACTATCTTTAACCCCTCACATTGCAACTGCAACTTACGTCCATTGTAAATTTCTGTGGTATAATATTACGATAGCCCCGTTTATTACAAGTTCAGTACAAATCAAATAGAAATGAGAGTATACTATTAGTAGAGAACTATATCCAAATAGTTGTCCACTGTGCTGCATCATCTCTCATCTGTATTCATATTAAACAATCCACTCTCTCACTTTACTGGTTAGTTAGGTAGCTCTTTTTGCAATGATTCTCGATACCTGATTACACCACTCTTCGCACTTCTATCTCCTCTACTATGTCATAACTATCCTTCATATTGAACTCACATCTATTGATACAATATGCGATTATCTCTCTAGAATAATCATACAACAGACACAGTGAGCAACCGATTCAATTTATAATCAAAATTCATGTATCATGACAGAGGCTGTGTATTTCTCGTAATTTGGTGTATATATAGTTGACACATCATGTATTTTTCAACGATATTAAACCATAATTTACATATCACACTAGACTTACTCTAAATTCGCACATAAAACATGAATAATAAAGTTCTCTAATATCCCTTATCTCTTCATTTATACACTTTGTCGATATAATAAATTATCACAATATAAAATTTCTTGGAAAAATAGAAGAAGTATGAGTATTCTATATTTTACTTCTATATAATATATATAAATCCTAGTAGGAAATTTCAAATTAATCCAGGTTTAGACATATGTCTCTAGCTCAAATATTGAGTCTCTAAAACTTTTCAATTCACCAATAATAATACTATAAGGTCATTAATATATATACTTCCTCTACAAAATTTACTAAATTAATCTAAATATTCCCATATATTATAGTTATTCTACAGTTCTACTATTTTTCACCTATTAATATTATTAGTAGTATACAAAAGGGTATATTAATTATTATTCAACTGCTTCATTTACTTCAATTTGAATATTGTAATGTAAACTTTCCCACAAATGCTTTTGTATAGATCAAACTTTCACATATATCCATAGTTTAAACATCACAACAATTTCTGCACACTAGTACATATATTACAATTTTAATAAAATTCTAACTTATACTCTCTCTGATCATTGCCGAGAGAAAGACCGGTTCGCGAGTCCTTACTTACTTTTCTCGAGCTCCGACTCCGGCCTTCTACGTGACTGCCAGGTCTCTCCCTCCTCCCTAAAAATCTTCTCTCGCCTCTTCCTGCATCTCTCGTCTTCTCCTCTGGCGCTCAGTCTCTCTCTCCCTCTCTCTTCTATCATCATATTTCCTCCTCTCGGCTTCCCGGCTCTTCTCCGTCTCTCTCTCTCATCGTACTCTCTCTCTCTCTCTCTCACCAAACATGTTCTCGTCCTTCCCTGCTTCCCTCCTCCCTTCTCTCAACACCTTCGACCGGCTGCCACCTGGCTCCCGTTTTCATTCCACCATGCTCCTCAAATACTCTACCCTGGCCTCCCGCTACAGCTCTCTTATAGCACTCCTAGCTACAGTGAGATAATGAGAGATTGGATTAAAATTTTGCCCAGAACTAACAAATTAACAAATATGCTTCCTTCATGTATTGTCGATCTCAGATATTTTAGAGGTGAGTGTTTGAAAAATATAGCAGCGATACCATTTCCGATACTTTTCCTAAAATAATTAAACGCCTGGTAAATGAATTATTTAACTTGAGATCAACTCATAATCGCTAATATTCTCTTCACAGACTTCCTTATATTTGTTGATGTTCCTCTGCGTTTCTCTTCTCGACTACATCCGCTGGCCACCACATTACATAATCTTATAGTATTCTAGCTATAAACAATTGCAACGTATATTAAATGAATTGCCGTGAATGAATTTCCTCATCATTGCTCGCCAGTGAAGATGCGCCTCGTCTTACGTATTTAACCAGTACCCAGGTTCTGGGAGGACCGAAGAAAAGTGGATTGAGAGTAATAATGATACACATGACTAACCAGGAAATGCAATTATTAGCGATGAAAATTTTAGAGAAATGTTGAGTTGGTCAGATGACGAGATGAAAGAAAATGTGTATAGATAGATGGAAGATGAATGGCGGTGTTATTATGTCGGTGTTTTAGTTTAACAGGATGTGTGTTATGAGAATTGTAGGAACATCCTACTTACTTGGCGCCTAGTCTACAAAAGGACATAGTTTATTGACAAGCGAAAAACGAATTTACGTCGTTAGATCTAGCTCTTTTCCAAGTACTCTGAAGTTTTATAACCATATAAGTAAGAAGCAACATCATACGCATAGCCCTCAGTTCTCTTATAAAGCTCCTCTGAGTAGTGACATTTCTATCATAAGAATTGGGACCTCTCAATTACTTACCTTAAATGTTATAAAAATGGATACTAAGAGGGTGAGTCTCTATTCAATTCATTAATTGAGAAAAACTCTAACATTTTTAACGTGCAATTATATGAAGCATAGCTGGGCTTTAAATTCTTTTTACCACTTTCTTAGGTGCTTATTATGTGTCTCACCTGTAGCACTTATCGCTATACTTCCATAGATTATTTTTTTATCTACATTCTAACAGTGTATATTGAGTGACATAGTCTCCAATACTCTCACTACATATATAAATCTTTTAAAAAATATAATTGGAGATGGAAGAAGAAGAGGAGGGTTGTGATCTGCGAAATAGAATCGTCTTACTCTGTTATGAAACCGAGATTCATCGTATGATCTTTCACAGCACCTGAAATTTAAGAATTTACAGAATTAATGGAAAAATCATTCACCAACACACACACACAAAAAAAAAAAAAAAAATGGGGAAAGTAAATAAGAAAATCATAGTAAATCTACAGGTGCGAGCTATGTAAAAACTCAAAAACTTATGTGAACAACTTTCACAGTTAGTTTTTACTCATTTGAACTTAAAATTTACCAAAATAGGGCCTATTAACTATACCCCATGTCAAGTAAAGAGAATTTCCCTTCATCACTTTACATATCAAACAACAAAATACAGCATTAAAAACATCAAGAAACTCTGTTACTGAAACTAAAATATTTCATATAACTATTAATACATCCATGCTCTTCTAGGCTGAGCATTTTTATTTCACTTGCAATTTGTGCAGAAAACAAGACACTGACATCTGCTACAAATGATGTCACCATAAGATAATATGAAGATATTTAATTTCATCAATAATTCACTCACTCAAGTGCAAATATAGTGATGAGCAACTGTATATAAAAAGTTGCTTAAGTGTGTTATAAATATAATGGGTAATAAATTAGTAGGAATTTCTTTTAATATAAATGTTTACTTAGAAGTAAAGTAAATATAGCAATCCAAGGTTTACAAATTATAAAAACTTACAAGTTATAAATTTTGTACTGGTCCTTATGTTTCTCTTCTAAAATCTTTATGTTAACTTCAGGCTGTTTTGTGTAAACTCCTTCTAACTTCTGCGCTGGAAATCCCATCGCAATTATGCGATCGGTAATATCTATTGGGTTTAGTTAAGGAAATTAAAAAGTTTCAAAAGTAAGGCGTAAAAAACTTACCAGCTACTACAATTCTTTAGGCTTCATAATAATCTTGTTTACTGAACCATACCATATATGCATCAGGATAAAAAATTTATAAGTTAAATAAATAATATTATTACTACCTTCTTAAAAACTCTATCATGTATTCCTTTTGGATAGGCAATTTAGGAATGTATCAATGAAGTAAAATTAATTTTAATATTTTAAATGTCAAGTAAAATGGGTCTTGGGTTTTACCCCAAAATGATAAAGTTCCTAAATTCAAAAATATTAAATTTCTCTTTATTTGAGATTGGTTTAGATTTTGACTATGGGTTTTTAAGGTTAGGCTCCAAACCAAAGAAAATGCTCGTAAGAATTTTCATTTTAGACCATTTGCTTTTAAATAAAAGTAAATGCAACTTTTCTCTTTATTTAAGGACTGGTTTTGATTTTGACTATGGGTTTTTTTACGCCTCGAATCCAAACCAGGAATGCTCAAAATTTTCTTTATTGTAAGCCCATTTGCACCAAATAAAAAGCAAAATGCAACTTTGACCTTTAAAACGTTGATTTCCGGTATTTTTCTCTATTGACTTGCTTTATATTTCATTTCGTTTTATCATTTTGTCTTACGCTCGATAAGACAAATTCTTACACATTTTAAGAACGGTTTAGTGCCAAAACGACCAAGAATGAATTCTTATTCTTAAACTTGTTTACAAACATTAAAAAAATTATATTCAGTGTTTGGATTGATGTCTTCGTTTGGAGGGTCTCTCTCTCTCTCTCTCTCTCTCTCTCTCTCTCTCTCTCTCTCTCTCTCTCTCTCTCTCTCTCTCTCTCTCTCTCTCTCTCTCTCTCTCTCTCTTATATATATATATATATATATATATATATATATATACTATATATATATATAAATATGTATGTTTGTTTAGAGTTGGAAAAATATATATGTCTATATATATATATATATATATATACATATATATATATATATATATATATATATATATATATATATATATATATATATATATATATATATATATATATATATATATATATATATATATATATATATATATATATATATATATTATATATATATATATATATATATATATATATATATATATATATATATATATATATATATATATATATATATATATATATATATATATATATATATATATATATATATATATATATATATATATATATATATATATATATATATATATATATATATATATATATATATATATATATATATATATATATATATATATATATGTATGTATATGTGAAAATTTTTAACAATATATAACTGTAACTAATAATAACCAACAACCAATGGCAATATATATATATATATATATATATATATATATACTATATATATAGTATTTGTTACAAAAAAAAAAAAATGAAAAGTGCCTCAATGTAACCGCTCCTTTAATCAAAAATTGGCAAAGCTGAAAAAGCCAAAACGGGCCTACTACGTAGTGAAAACATTATCATTGCAGTTTTTAATGAATATTCGAAGGATAATTTTAAAATTGTGAATATCACGCAAATATTTGATGCAATCTCACTACTCTTAAAGTCATTAAATTGATTCCATTTTAAAAAAAGAGAAAAAATAAAGAAAAAAAATTTCTTGGCTGTATATGGCATCGTTCCTTGTTTGTTTTGGTAAGGCCAAAATTTTTCGGTAAGACTTGTGAATAGGATCTTACGAGGTTGTCAATATATTCTTACGTTTGGTGAGAATATTCTCAAAATTTTCTTAATTTGACAAAACGAACGATTTTTTGAGAACGTTCTTATTTTTCGTAAGAATTCGTAAGAATATTGCCAAAACGAAAACGGCTATATTTAAACTCGTAGAAAAAAAATATTTCCAACATTTTGGGAGTTCATCTATAATATTTTTTGAAATGGCTTGAACTATACCAAGATGAATCTAATTATCTAAAAATTTATTACCCAGATTTCGATATTCAACCAGCAGTTATCTAATTTATTAAAACAAAATTAAACCAAATTTCTCTTTAAGAAGACTTAAGCCGTTTTCGTTTTGGCAATATTCTTACGAATTCTTACGAAAAATAAGAACGTTCTCAAAAAAATCGTTCGTTTTGTCCAAATTTTTAGAAATAAGAAATTTTGAGAATATTCTCACCAAACGTAGAATATTGACAAATTCCGTAAAGATTCCTATTTCGCTGTCTTACCGCAACGAAAACGTCTTACCCAAAAATGTAAACAAAGGAAATGATGCCAGAAAGCAGTCATGAAATTTTTTTTCTTTTATTTTTTATTTTTTTTACAATGGAATCAATTTAATGACTTTAAGAGTAGTGAGATTGTGTCAAATATTTGCGTGATATTCACAATTTTAAAATTATCCTTCGAATATTCATTAAAAACTGCAATGATAATGTTTTCACTACGTAGTAGGCCCGTTTTGGCTTTTTCAGCTTTGCCAATTTTTGATGAAAAGATCTGTTACAATGATGCACTTTTCATTTTTTTTTTTTTTGTAACAAATACTATATATATATATATATATATATATATATATATATATATATATATATATATATATATATATATATATATATATATAATATATATATATATATATATATATATATATATATATATATATATATATAACAACTAAATATATATTATATAGAGAGAGAGAGAGAGAGAGAGAGAGAGAGAGAGAGAGAGAGAGAGATATCCTCCACCGAAGACATCAATCCAAACACTGAATATGATTTTTTTAATGTTTGTAAACAAGTTTATAAGAATAAGAATTCATTCTCGGTCGTTTTGGCACGAAACCGTTCTTAAAATGCGTAAGAATTTGTCTTATCGAGCGTAAGACAAAATGATAAAACGAAAACGGCTTTATTTATGATATTTATATTAATTCTAGATTAGCACACATGAGAAAAATAAGAGGCAGTTAGAAGCCATACGGATGATATGGTCCTATCAAGATAGTCAGTCAAATAGAAATAATATTACGGTACCATTTTCTTTGAATGGCCTACTCTAAATGTTTAAATTTTTATTGCCAAAAATAAATAATAGTGTATTCTAATATACTCCCAAAATTGAAGAGAATGGTGGAAATTTTCTCCCCAAAATTTTTTTAACAGTAAGTTCATTAAATTCTGAAAAATTGTAAGAAAATATCAATAATTTTAACAATAATCAATAATTTTGATAATGCTACTAAATATAAAAATTCAATAGCCTAATTATTGTAGATATTTTGATCATCACTTAAAAATAAAAAATATTAGGTCACATTTTTCACTTTAACTATTTATTAATTCCCTCAATTTTGCCTAAATTCTAGAGATGTACCAAATTCAGGTATTTTCTCAATGATCTACATCTTGTGGGATACTAAGGGGACTTTTTTTTTTTTTTTTAAATTTATAATTAAAGACATTTCATCTCCTCCAATGTAGTAGTACATGCTGGTGAATGCTGCCCAGAGGTCATCAGTTTCTTTGGTATGCTGTTAAAGGTTTATACAATATTCAGTGATAGTCCACAGAGGTGGGAATTATTGAAAACATTATGCTGGCCATTTACCGCATAGTTTATCAGACACCATATGGTCGGCTCATATTGATAGAATGGAAGCCTTAGTTAAGGACATGCTGCTATACAGTGAGCTCTTTTGGATGTCCTTGATTTAAACTTGACCCAAGAAACCCGGTCAGATATTGATGGAGTTTTGAAAGGGTTATATAGGGAGTAATATGGCTGAAAATTCTTACCACCATCAACTAGGTAAACACTGTGCTACAGGGAAGGAACAGCACACTAGATGTTAAAAGTTGCAAATGTGAAGAATCTCATTGAGGAACTGAGGAAAATGACAGTTGGAGAAAGTCAAAATTGACGCCAAATCTCTGGCTGTAAAACTGCAGCATTGACTCTACCTCTGCTTTTGCAGAAAGCAAGAGCTGTAGGAGGTTAAGGTCTCCAGATGGAACAGCTGAAGTCAAAAGTGATTTCTCCTGAGGATCAGTGCAGAAGAACAGTTTTTACCCACTTATGGACTCTCGTCATATTAAATTTGAGTAGGCATTATGAACTTGCAGAGAGCTTGAATGAGTTGTTTGGAGTGACATGGAAGTATATATATGAGTTTGGATGAAGAAGATCTACAGAGCAGCACACAAAAGCTGGCTGAAAAATAGGACTGATATTTCCAATGAAATTAAGGAAGAGTTGTTTCATTTGAAGTCAATTCACTCAACCAATCTTGGAGATTCATCATAGTCCACTGCAGCTACTGAACAAGCTTCAAGAACTGCAGAAAGCCTCATGCACCTCTCCCCAATCCGCTTATAGTGCTGCTCAGAATATTCTGGAAACACCTGTTACTGTTACACAAGCAAAACATTCATTCAGCACTCTATCTAGAATCAAAAATATGCTGCAAACTTCAATGTGTCAAGATAGACTGAACAGCCCAGATATTTTGGCTGTTGAGGCAAAGTTGGCAAAAACCATTGATTTTTCTAGTATCATTGAACTCTTTGGCAGTCACAGAGCATGCAACATTATGCAACATAATTTTATATATACGGTATATATATATATATATATATATATATATATATATATATATATATATATATATATATATATATATATATATATATATATATATATATATATATATATTTATTATTACCACATAGCCTCTTAGATCGGAAATTGGTCAGGAAAGTATTTGTATGGTTTCTGACCAAGTGGAAGGTCTAAGGAATATCTTGGGCCCGATAGCAGGCTCTTTGTACAGCGTAGTCAGAATGCTGGCCACCGTAAAGGCGTGGGTTCGCATCTTAAGGTGATTTGTTTGTGAATAGACTGTTCTGTTGTATGTGTTGGCTATAGTTTGTAGTGATGTGTGTGTGAGATTAATGTAATACACACTATGCCGTAAAGCTACCCAATACATTAAATGTGCAAATCTCTACTAGACAAATTTTTTTTGTGTAGTTCCATTGACTGAACTAGAACTTCGAACCCACTGGAAGAATCCTGTTCTTAAAGGAATTAGAGCAAAAACCTAGACCCAAACGTGAACTATATATATATATATATATATATATATATATATATATAATATATATATATATATATATATATATATATATATATATATATATATATATATATATATATATATATATATTGTAATGGGCCCGTTGTTACGGGTGTTACCATTTCATTTTTTCCCCTTTCCAGGTGATGCCTTTCTCGGATGAACTGAGGAGTCTAGAGGAAGCCAGAGCATGGATGGAAGTAAGGTCATATGTGGCTTGGAGAAGGGAGCTGAAGCTCAGAATGGCTTAATTAAGCTAAGTTAAATGTCATGCATGTTCTATAGGAATATACATGACAATATTTTATTTTCTGTTATTTATGATTACTTTTCCGTTGCAGATTGGTTATATGAGATAGGATAAGGAGATTAAATAAAATTTATCAAGTTGCAGTGCATAGTGGCATTTGTTTGTGACTTTTATAGTGACTATTTATCAAGTTG
This sequence comes from Trachelipus rathkii, assembly GCA_015478945.1. NCBI lineage: Eukaryota > Metazoa > Arthropoda > Malacostraca > Isopoda > Trachelipodidae > Trachelipus > Trachelipus rathkii. The sequence goes on along the minus strand of JABUQX010002381.1, from coordinate 4,519 downwards.
CAGTGCAAAAGTGACAGTTATTTGTATTTTGCCACTTACTATAAGTATTATTATAAGTACAATCTGCATATAATAGTGGCACCAATTTACATCAATTTATATTCTGCCACTTATCTCTTCAGAGGAGTTTGCTGTTTTGCTCCAACTTTTATATTTTGAAGAGCTCAATTCCCCACCACAGGGTATGTGGAACTGCTTAATATTTTTAAGTCTTGAAATAATTGCAATACATTAGATAATATTTTAAATCTTGGATCAAATCTCGGAGCCGATCTCGGAGTTATTCATCCGGGCTTGAGTTTCATTTATCGGTGCTGGAGTATACGGGATTAATTCTTCCACGCATCCAGTACGGTGGACATATCTGATCGTTACTCGAGTGTCCCTGTCTTTTCATGGTCACGTATTTCACCGTCCAGTCATTGTTAATTGTGGCTCAATAATTGCCCTGAATTATAGTTGAAGCTGCGGGCCAAGGAGCGGGACTTCTTAATTACTCTGCCGCTTATGAGATGCTTTTTCCGATGGAGGGTCATATAACGTGTGAATTTAAGTTACGTAAAAATTTGTAACTTATTTAACCTCTAATCGTCATTGTTTTTCAAAGCTGCAGCAATATCGTTATTTCGCAGTAGATGTCGATTATATATTATATGCGATATTTAACATAACTAATATAAATTTTTAAATTGAAAAAAAGGGTTCTTCATCAAATTGACTTGAAGAACAAAAATCACGAGTTATAAAGATTCAGTTGTTGTTATATTTTAGTATTATATAAATTGGTCTGTAGTTGTAATAATTTTGGGATTCTGATATTTGTTTGTATTAATTTGAATATCCCTATAGTTACACACGTGTGTTTTGGCATTATTAACCCGATAAGTATTGTTGTTTAGCGTTGCCAATCAGTCTGCCATTCTTGTCTTATACTTACATTTAAAAGCAACCAATTATTAATTATTTTTGTAATTGAATAATAATCATTTTTATGACAATATTCCGATATTTACATTTTTTAGTAGTACTTTAAATATACATATATATATATATATATGTATATTTTGCTCGTTAATTTATAAATCTTGGTCATCTTCGCGAGAATACATCTATATTTATATAGGTGTATTTATAGAGGTTTGATCTCTTTTGTAATTCTATTATATTACCTCTGCGATCTTGTCCGCGTTGACTGACCACTATAATTATATGAATTGTCTTATTGACGCGTCCATTAACATATTCTGACACCTGCGAGTGTCTGATTTAAATAATTTGTATCGATTTGACTATCAGTCACGAGAATACACCTATATTTATATAGGTCTATTGATCGTTCTGGTAATTCAATTTTATTACCTCTACGATCTGGTCAGCTTCGATTGGCCCCTCTGATCTGATAGGCTGTACTATTGCTGGAACTCGTTAATTTCATAAACCAATGTTGTATTGTAATTTTTTTTTAATATTCTGGAACTGTATGGTTTAATAAATAGTCTCCTAGTAACACAGAGTATCCAGAGATCCTTCCTTCTTTTTCATTTTAGTCTACAAAAGAGTTGCGCAACGGCTGGGCTGGCGCTCTTGCTAATCAAATCAGTCAACTTCTTTCTATTAACTTTCTAAGCTTAGGGTTTTCTTTTCTTTTAGGATATTGGTTGGGTTTTTGTTCTCTTCGATAGTAACAATATATATATATATATATATATATATATATATATATATATATATATATATATATATATATATATATATATATATATATATATATATATTTATACATATTTATTTATATATATAACATATATATATCTTTATATACTTATATATATATATATATATATATATATATATATATATATATATATATATAGACCTATATTAATTGCTGCTGTGGAATTTTTAGTTTTAATTAATTCTACCTACGATAATTCAGGGAAAATAACATTTTTTCCCAGAATCCCAGGATTACTGAAATCTGAGAAAAAAAGATAATCCCTAGTAGGCAAGGAACTGAAATTGTTTCAGCCTACTTCAATGGGAAATGGTGGTGTCTCCAGAAGTAAAATTTTTTGCTGAGTACTGTTAATGGCACAACATTGGCTTGATTGTAGGCTGCAATGCAAATACCCATCACACCCTGTGGAGCAGCAGTGATATCGATAATAGAGGGGTTGTATTTATTGTAATTCTTAACTCCCAATATAATATTAATGTTGTGATTGTGGGTAATAGACTGACATTCATTAATTACATCAAACCAACAGGAAGATTTAGATCTAACCCTGGCTAATGCTCTTTCTAGCACACAAGACTCGAACTGGTATATTTTATGTCTCATAATTTGACCACAGACACATTAGGTTTGAGATTTCAGTTAAGGAAAAGCTCGATGAAAAATGGAGTGACCAAGTTAGCAAACTGGAGCCTGTACAAAGAGCTCCTCAAGCTGATCAAAAGGATTATTAAAGGGACTAGTAGAGAATTTTCTGGACCTAGATGTATCCTCCGCCAAGCTACAAATGCTCATACTAAATTCAAATAAAAACAGTTGCCTTCTTCTGATAGGACAACTTGAAGTGTCCCCTAGTGAAACCAGGAGTTGACCACTCAATATAAAGAGCAAAAAAATAAAAATTAAATGCCTACAACAGATTAAAGTCAACCTATGCTGCATATATACTGATTCTCTCTTAGACTAAGAGCTTGTAATATCTCTAAAGACACCACCTAATAGCTTACAGTGAGGGCCAAATCCTGTTTCTGCTGGTTTTGGGCATTAAGGTGACTGTAATAGTGCTATAAATAAAAATAAGGTCATTATGTTCTAAATAAGTGATACTGTTGGTAAGGATAATAATAATAATCAAAATGGATATGATACATGTAAGAACATGTAATATATTAAATGTTTCTACATGAATGCTCAAAGACTTAGAAAAAAAAAAAAAAAAGATTAGTTATATCATAGAGAATTTGACATTATTTGTATTAAGAACTGAAGCATGGGTTAATGAGGCATTTTACACACACACCTTTCCAGAATATGAAATAGGTGGATAATCATTTTACCTATATGAACACAGAAGAAAGAATGGCAGAGGAGAAGAGCTTTATGTTAAAAGCAACATTCTATCTGTATCAGTAACTATCAAAATCTAATCATGATGTTAAATCTATATGGGTGAATATCTTTATGCACAAGAAATCAAACATAATAGGTGCTTTTTATAGACACCCTGCTGAGTCAAGAATTAGCTATATGTGGTTATGATGAAAAATTGGAGCAGCATGCCACAAAGAAAAATGCACAAAATGGTAGATTTTAATTTTGCTGACATTAAATGGGATTCCTCAGCTAGTATGGATCATAATAGTTCTGTATTTAAGAATTATATACTAGACAACTTTTGAGTCAGGTGGTCCAAAAACCTCCATGACACACACAGCACATTTAGATTTAGTATAAACAAATAATGATAGCATAGTGGGCATTGTCAGAGTCTAGGAGAATTTTGGGACTAGTGACCATAATATAATTAGATTGAACTTGAATGTGTTATCTGGGCCTAAATTGCAAGTTAATAAGAAAAGGATTGTACTGTATATTTCAGAAAGTGATTATAGCAAATTTCAAGCCATGCTTAATATAACTGACTGGCATAAGGAATTTAAAAAACAGAAATTTTGTCAATTGAGAGCATTTCAAGGAATTCTGACTTTGTTAGTATGCTTTAAAGCAGTGCTTCTCAAAGTGGGCGATAACGCCCCCTTGTGGGCGCTGGAGGCCTAGTGGGGGGCGGTATGGGGCCTAGAAAAAAATGGGGGGGTATTGAAGTTATTTAGTAATTTTAGTTCATATTTCTTTATACTATATTTATAATATATATATATATATATATATATATATATATATATATATATATATATATATATATATATATATATATATATATATATATATATATATATACACTATAATAAGGAGATGAGTGAAAAGCAAAGCAAAATTCGACTCCGGTCCAACTCCAAGTCGATTTTACAAACAACCGACTCCACGACTCCCGAGTCGAATTTGACTCCCGTCTCCCGACTTCCGACTCCCAATGGAGAATGGAGCAGTGATATATTTCCAAACCAACGATTTTATTATTTCCATAGTTATATGCTTAATGTTAAATAAACATTGGAAAAAAAAAAAGAATTATGACAATAAATTTAATAATTTCTAATAATAATAATAATATTTACACTTTTTAACAAAATATGCACTTTATATTACGAGTAGTCCTATGTTACGTAAACTTGTTGACAAAAAAAAATTTACAATATTGTAATTTAAATTATGACAACTAATAATAATAATAATAATAATAATAATAATAATAATAATAATAATAATAATAATTATTATTATTATTATTATTATTATTATTATTATTATTATTATTATTATTATTATTATTATTATTATTAATAATTTAAATAATAATATGTAAATAATAATAATATGTAACAA
>JABUQX010002380.1:65000-76776 GCA_015478945.1 Trachelipus rathkii | reverse complement strand
AAACATATAAAGAGTTTCTACTCACATATCTTCAAAATGTATAGGTCAAATCATAAAAATTTCAATTTAAGACAATTATTTCAATTCTCTAACATCCTGTATCGTCTTTCAACTTACTTAGAGAAATAAATTGGAGAGTATGATTACTTTAAAACAAGACAATGGAGTCAAAAGAAGTTGCTGTAAAATAAAAGAAAAATATACACTTATATAGAAATTTATTTAGTGGGAAGGATTTTAAATCTCATAATATATATATATATATATATATATAGCATATAATATATATATATATATATATATATATATATATATATATATATATATATATATATATATATATATATATATATATATATATATATATATATATATATATATATATATATATATATATATATATATATATATATATATATATAGAGAAGAGTTATATATATATATATATATATATATATATATATATAGTGGGAAGGATTTTTATATATATATATATATATATATATATATATATATATATATATGGGGTTACGGTAGATGGTTTTCAAGTTATGGCTCTTTAAAGTAAAAGGGTGGGGCTCAACTCCCAAAACTTTAACCCCCCTTAACTTTTAAATTATTGGTCTTAGAAAGCTATAATTTGAAGAAACTAAATTAAAGCAAAATCTGAGACATAGTGGTTAAGGGGGTGTGGTGATTTGTCCTGAAATGACCCAATATTTTTTGTGTGATTTAGAATGAAATAGAAGTTGTATACGTTTCTAGAGTTTAAATGTGATGGTAATTCCTGAGGCAAATAGTACAAGAAGAAGCATATTTAACCAAGGTTTATCAAGTTTAGTTAAAGGGAAAGAATATGGAATGTGTGCCTCCATGCCACAGAGAATAGTCTCGTTTATGTTCTCTGCTGAAGCATTAGCCGTTTCAAGGGAAATCGAGGAAATCTGACTGCAAATCTAACCAGTTTGTGACACCCAAGTTCCGAAAATGTTTCCTCATGGTAGGTGGATAATTTCTTGTTAAGATAGAAAAGGATACAGAGATGATTGATAGGACAATTGGTCCAATTAAAATTGATGAAAATTTAGTGAGTTCAGATAAGGAAATGGTCAACATTTTCAATGCTTATTTTGCTTCAGTGTTTACTGAGGAAAGATTAGATAATAGTTTGGAGACTAATAGTTCTTGTATGCATGTAACAAATAGACTTACAGAATTTGAATTTGATGTAAAAGATATAAAACGTTTATTAGATCATATTGACCCAAGTAAAGCTGCAGGCCCTGATGGTATATATGGTAGAATTCTGAAAGAGGGTAGTACCAGCATTGCAAAGGCACTGTATTTGATTTTTAAGCGATCTATAACATTTGGTGAGGTACCAGATGACTGGAAAATGGCATATGTTGTGCCTATTTATAAGAAAGGTAGTTCATTTTGGACCAGTGACCAGTGAGGGTGTGTTAATTTTTGCTTTCCAATTTTATTAATATAATTTGTGTATTTGAAAGTGAATTTAGTAAACAAATTAGTGTTGTGTATCTAATTACACTACTGTTGTGTAGATAACTACAGTCATTAACAATTTTTATATTAATTTTGTGATAATTTAAATTTGATAGCCTAACCCTAGCTAACATAGGTAAGAGATTTACTGTTTTCTGTCTGGGTTTATTTGGATTCTTAAATAGACTTTCTGTATTTAAATGCAGTCTTTATTAATTGTTACTTTAATTTAGTGATAATTTAAATTAAATTAGGTTTTCCAGTCACAGACTAAAGTTAACCTACTCTTTATAAATTTTATATATCCCTGGCCTAGGCTAAGCTAAATTTAGGCTATTTAAATTTTTAACCTATTTTAAAGAGATTAGTTTATTTCCTTTTTAGGCTTTAGTGATATTTAAACTGTAGTTGGTAAAATAATTGGGCAGTTAGTAAGCTAATAATAATTTAAAGTATGTATGCTCTGGGGTGATAACTGTGGGACTGTGAGAGGTGAATATGTGGATATCTGCCCTGTTTGTGTTTTTGAATGCAGAGAATGTGTTTTTAAGGAAAGGAGATTGCAAGACTGAGTGAAGATATGCATGGATTGAAAGAAGAAGTATTTGAGTTGAGAAAGGAGGGAAGTGTTAGGAAAAGGTTAGTAGGGATGTTGAGGCGAGGAGGGAGCGGGACACTGGGGTAGACAGGAATAGTGGTTCACCCAGGCAGGAAGATGAGAGGGAAAAGGATAAAGTAGTTGATAATAGGTCTGCAGATGAATATAGAGTTGTAGGAATTAGAAATAATAATTTAAAGATGAGATCTCGAAAGTCAGTAGCCTGAGACCTGCAGTAACAGGTTCGACTGTCTTCCAGATGGAGGATCAGAGAGTGCCAATGGTAATGTTGAGTTTTCTAAAGGGAAGACTGAAACATTGTTAATTGGAGACTCTATGATATCGATACCTAGATAGGACTTTTCAAAAGAATAAAGAAACGATTGAGAGTATGTTATCCAGGTGCCAGAGTGAGTGATATTGTGGATAGGGATAGGATAGATAGATTGATTCTACAAATGTTGATTCAGATGATTGTGCATGTGGGTACAAATGATATAGGACATAGAAGGCTCAGAAGAATTAAATAGCAGATTATAGGAGATTGATTCAGAAGATGAAAGTTAGTAGAAGAACAGGATTTCTTGGATTTTACCTAGGTTAGGTGCAGGTCAGAATGAATGGGGAGTAGGGCTTTAGGTGTAAATGAAAGGATTAGAAATTATGTTTTCAGAAAATATTAGGTTATTTGAGGAGAGAATTTCTGGATAAAGATCTTTTTGTAGCAGATGGAGTTCACTTTGAGTCGTAAAGGTGTTGGGCTTTTCAGCACCAGTTTGAGACTTGTTTAGCAAAAACTAGGTAAAGTTTGGGGGGATGGGCTAAATCTGAATATGAATACAAGCAATGGTAACTGTAATAGTGGTGATATAAATAAAAACTAGTGTTGTTACAGGTTTAAATATGATGATAGCAATAAAAATAGCAGCATTTTGAACAATTTTTACACAACTGCTCATAGTCTTAGAAATAAAAAGATGAGCTGATTAGTTATACCATAAATGAGAATCTTGACATTATTTGCATAACTGAGGCATGGGTTAATGAAGAATTATATGGAGACTCCGTTCAGGAATATGAAATAGACTGTTATTCACTTTATTTATACCAGCATAGAGGAAAGAAGGGTGGGGGTGTGGAGCTTTATATTAAAAGCAATATTCAATCTGTATTAATGACTGACTTTAAAACTAATCATGATATTGAATCGGTATGGGTAGATATCCTTATGTTCAATAAATCAAATAGAATAGGGGCATTTTATAGACCACCTGGCCAGAGTCAAGAATTAGACTCAGAAATTGTAAAAGAAATTGAGACAGCATGCCACAGTAAAGAAAAAGTAAATCATAATGGGTGATTTTAATTTTCCTGGCATTCAATGGGATTCCTTGTCTAATACGGACCATAGTAGTTCAGTATTTATAAATTTTATACTAGATAACTTTTTGAGTCAGATGGTCCATGAACCCACAAGACACGATGCACTATTAGACTTGATATTAACTAACAATGAAAGTATGGTGGGCCAGGTTAGAGTTGAGGAGAATTTAGGACTCAGTGACCATACTATAATTAGATTTAATATAAATGTGATATCTGGGCCCAAATTGCAAGTTAATAAGGAAAGGATCTTAGATTTCCGAAATGGTGATTTTACCAAATTACGAGACATGCTTAGTATAACTGACTGGGATAAAGAGTTTAAAGACCAAAACTGTTTTATCAAGTGGGAACATTTTAAGCAAATTTTAATGAATATTCAGTATGTTTTAAAGATAAACCCATTAGGGTGGTGAAGAGAAAACCTGTTTGGTGGAATAGAGAGATAAGAGATAAAATTAATGAAAAGCATAGATGTTTTAAAATATTCAAGGGTAGTAATAGGGAAGATGATTTAGAAAATTATAGAAAAAAAAAAAAAAAAACTTAACAAGTCAAAAAGAAAGGCAAAGAGAGAGGGAGCAGAAATTAATTTAGCAAGGAAATATTATAAGGACCTGAAGATGTTTTTGCTTTTATTTAAGGCAAAGATAAAACGATTATTAGATCATATTGACCCAAGTAAAGCTGCAGGCCCTGATGGTATATATGGTAGAATTCTGAAAGAGGGTAGTACCAGCATTGCAAAGGCACTGTATTTGATTTTTAAGCGATCTATAACATTTGGTGAGGTACCAGATGACTGGAAAATGGCATATGTTGTGCCTATTTATAAGAAAGGTAGTAAGGAAGATTTGGGAAATTATAGGCCAGTTAGCTTAACATCTCTGGTTGTTAATGAAATGTCATATAGAGAAATATTTAAGAAAATAAGGTATTGTATGACTCCCATGGTTTCAGAAAGGTAGGACATCTCAGACAAACTTTTAGAATTTATGGAATACATTACTGACTGCATCGACCGAGGAGATCCAGTTGATATTGTATATTTAGACTTTAGTAAAGCTTTTGATAAGGTTCCCCACATAAGGCTGATGAAAAAGTTATTGCAATGTGGTATAGGTGGAGTGGGTACATGGTTGGATTAAAGAGTGGTTGCGAAATAGAAAACAGTGTGTACAACTAAATGGGAATAAATCATCATGGGAAATAGTGAAGAGTGGTGTCTCACAGGGCTGGGGCCACTATTGTTCCTCATATATATATATAAATGATTTAGACCAGGGACTTAAATGCAAGGTTTCTAAGTTTGCAGATGATATCAAAGTGGCCACCACAGTTAGGAATAGTGAAGGATGTATAAAGATTCAAAATGATCTTGATAAACTTGGGTGGGCAGATAAGTGGCAAATGAATTTTAATAGTAAAAAGTGTAAGGTTCTTCACCTAGGTTACTCAAATAAAAGTTTTAACTACGATATGAATGGGGATTGGCTTGAGTCTGTGGACCAAGAAAAAGATTTAGGTGTGATTATAAGCAGTAATTTGAAAGTAGCTAATCAGTGTTTGGAAGCTAGAAATAAAGCTAATAAGATGCTGGGCATAATAAATCGCAATGTTGTTTACAAGAGCAAGGAAGTAATAAGTAAACTGTATAATAGCTATGTTAGGCCAGTAATAGAGTATTGTGCACAAGTTTGGGCCCCTTATTTAAAGAAAGACTTAGATATGCTAGAGAGAGTGCAACGTAGAGCAACAAGGATGATTTCTGGGTTTGAGGGTAAGAGCTATGAGGAGAGGCTGAAGGAGTTAGGAATGTTTTCTGTAGAAAGGCGATTTCTCAGAGGGGACATGATACAAGTCTACAAAATATTTACATCTATTGATAATACAGAGACCAATAAATTTTTCATAGTAGAACATGGACAGGTGACCAGGGGGCATAATAAGAAAATTAAGAAGAAAGCATGCCATCTTGATATAAGAAAGCATGCATTCAGTAATAGGGTTGTTAAATTTTGGAATAGTCTGCCAGAGGAGGTTGTTGAGATTTACTCAATTGCAACATTTAAGAAAGGGTTAGATTCGTTTATGGATGGGTTGGGTATCATATAATATATTGACGAAGCCAAATTGGCGGGTTTTTAGTTATAGTAGTTATTAATGTTAGATGGCATGTGCGACCATAACTTAGTTATTAATGCATGTGGATGGTTTGGGTATCATATTTATATATCATTAGTTTTGACTAAGCCAAATTGGTGGATTTGTAGTTACAACAAATTGACAAGCCCTAGGGTGCTTTGTGGATTTGCATGAGCATGTTTGGGTAGTGGGTTGACTGGGACAGTCTCGATAGGCCCATGTGGCTTTTTACTGTCTCTATATTCTTAATGTCTTAAGCTCATTTCTATTTTTCCTATAATTTTCTAAATCACCTTCCCTATTACTACCCTTGAAAATTTTAAAACACCTACATTTTTCATTAATTTTCTCTCATCTCTCTCTATTCCACCAAACAGGTTTTCTCTTTGCCACCCTAATGGGTTTATCTTTAAAACATACTGACTGAATATTCATTAAAATTTGCTTATTCATTAAAATACGAAGGGTTCACCTTTATTGCAATGCGCTTAATTTAAAATAATCATTAATACACCAAGGGAATACTAAATCCCCCATGAAAAATGTAACCTACGATAAAGTAGTTTACAAACTGAATATATTTTTATATTTATTGGCATTACATTGTTCTTCATCTATGATTATTGTCTTATAATATTCATTTTTATATAGAATCATATTATATTTATATCCATAGCCCTGATAAGGGCCTACCTCCATGCGCCTTAAATCTTAGGTTTGTTAAATTAGGATGTAGGTACTAACAGAATAATTTATTAACTTAAAAAACATTTGTTATAAAAGTCAATTTTCACTTAAAAATGCTATTTGTAAACTGTTAATTACTTTAAATTTTTATTTATTTTTATAGATATTTTATTAAATTTTTGTAAATTACAATAACGGAATTCATTTCAAAAAGTTTATGAGCATTTAATAAATCTAATTGTTTCTTTTAAGTCTAAGCTAATTGTTCCCTAAGTTGTTGGGTCTCCTAACATCTATTATATTATAAAGAATTCAAAAATTTCATTGTGTTTTTCAGTATGATGGAACTCTTAGTGATAGGCAACAGTGAAGCTACCATGTTTTACAAAGAACGTGATATGTTATTGCAAGACTTTTTTGTACGGGTCAATGTTGACAGTTCTTTTGGACGAAAATTAAGAGAATGCATAGATATTCTTCCAGATTTTATAAAACCAGAAACCAATATTGTAATTCTTTGTGGTTTAAGTTCTATGGCGTGGGAAGAAACTACAGTCTTGGATGTTGATAATGAAAGATCTACTAAGGTTTTAAACCAAACTTATCCATTTCAATTGATGACATACCTCAATTAATGACCAGAGCTTATGAACATATCCGCCAGGTTAATCCTCAATGTAAGCTATACTTAAATATACCTAGCGTGAAAGATATGTATCAATTTAATCAGACCAGACTTGAGAAAGCATGGGGCAGTGATCATCGTTGTCATTTATATCGGCACGCTGAGATGAACCAGCATGCCATGAGAGATCATTCAGTAAAAGTCAACTACCTGTTTGAATCTCTTGGCTCAATGCGTTATAAGTGGCCTGAAAAACGACTTTTATTTGAAAACAAAGGGATCAGTCACTTTTATACTCGAAGCTCTCGAAAACAAATTGCTTCAGACCGTTTACCTCATCGAAAGTATCTCCGTAAGGAAACATTAGCCCTAAAATTAGATTTGCTTCCTGATGGTCTTCATGGATCAAAAGACTTTCTTTATTACTTTTTGAAGAGATATAAGTGGATTTTTGATGAACCTTTACAGGAGCCCATCAGTTCTGCTCAATCAAATGAAGGGACTAATAACCCAGTTGTTGCTTCTCATATGTTGGGACGTATACCTCCAAATCTAAACCAACCCTCTACTTCCCAAAGATTACCTGTGCATCAACAACAACCACCAACCAGACCACCATATCTTTCTGCACCATCTAATGTAGCTTCCACTCCTCGAGTTGTTGCTTCTCATATGTTAGGATGTATACCTCCAAATCTAAACCAACCCTCTACTTCCCAAGGGTTACCTATTCATCAACAACAACCGCCAACCAGACCATATCTTTCTGTACCATCTAATGAAACTTCCACTCCTCGAGTTGTTGCTTCTCATATATTGGGATATATACCTCCAAATCTAAACCAACCCTCTACTTCCCAAGGGTTACCTGTTGTTCAGCAACAACCACCAACCAGAAGACTATATCTTTCTGCACCATCTAACGAAGTTTCCACTTCTCGAGATATACTTACGCATTATCAGCATGGAACATCAGAACTTCTCACCCCAGGTAATAAGAAAATAAAACTCGCCTTTGATCATATTGACATCAAAGCTTTTATCCTAAAAGGAATGCAGCAATTCCTTCCGGATCACAGAGACAACATGTTGGGTCGGAGACATTACCTAAAACTAGTCCAGGATATGGCTGCTGAGGAATATGAAATTGATTGTCGGTTAAACCCATATGTACAAAGAATTGATGCTTTGAATAGGCCTATGACAGTAATGAATGGAAGTAATAACCATAATAGCGATAATAATAATGATAGTGATGATAATAATAATTATAGCGATTATAGTGATATTGATGGAATTTGAAATTTGTTAAGAATTTTTAAAATATTTTTCTTTTCTTTTGTGGCTAAATATAAAAATGTTATTAGAAATGAAAGCATTATTAAAGCTATTGGAGGAAACTGAAATACAAAACATTTATATATAATAAGTTCTAATATAGAAATATTTTATTTCCTTGTTAAAGTTTCCTTTTTTTTTTTTAAATCAACAATATTTTTTTTTCTGGCATATTGTTTTATTGCTGCTTGATGCACATTTGCACATTGTTGCTAATTGAAACATTAATGAAATATTTTTGCTAATAATTGAATTAATTTGCGGAGTTAAAACATTTTTTCTGTGAAGCAAACATTGTAAAAATATAGTAAATTCAAGATTAGTTTGATTAATATATATATATATATATATATATATATATATATATATATATATATATATATATATATATATATATATATATATATATATATATATATATAGCAGTTATATATATATATATATATATATATATATATATATATATATATATATATATATATATATATATATATATGAAATATATAAATATATATAAATATATATATATATATATATATATATATATATATATATATATATATATATATATATATTACTTCACAAATTAAAGATAAACCTGCTAAAGTAACTCATAACATAGAAACTAGTAACACCTATCAACCTTAAAAGGAAAAAATTGTAAAATGCAAAGTAGCCAACTGCAACCAACATTATAAAGTTAAACTCTTGTAAATTTAATTTTGCAAAACTTAACTCAAATCAACACAATTATAAACTCGTGAATGATTTGAATTGCAATACTTTTTGGGGAATTAATGTTTCTCTCTAAAGAAGAAGATTGGGTTTCTTGGAAGGAATTTATATTTGATAAAAAGTTAGCAACATCTCAGTAAGCACTTGTGCTTAAGTAACCTTAGGAACTATTGTAATAAAGATACATTTTTCTTTATATATTTTTTGTTTTCATGTAGTCAATATATATATATATATATATATATATATATATATATATATATATATATATATATATATATATATATATATATATATATATATATATATATATATATATATATATAGAAGATATATAGCAGATTGAATTATATATAAATATATATATATATATATATATATATATATATATATATATATATATATACTTTAATTTGTATATTTTAGGTGAAATATATATATATAGTTTTCATTATATAGTTTCTTTGTGTGTTCGTTTTATTATACCATCTTTAATTAATTATTATTTCTTATTTTAATGTTTAATAGAAAGAATTAAAAGAAAAGGAGAATGAATTTAAAGAAAGGTGTAATAAGAGATATAAGAGAATCTAGAGAAGTGTCAACATTATTATGTTGAGAGAAATCAATAAAGCATAAATCCTTTTTAGACGTGTATTAAATGGTCATTTTCTTAAAAAGTACTCGAGTATTTTTCATTTGAAAAAAACTAAATAAGATAGCAAATGATATTTTGGCTTTAAAATGTGGACTTTATTTATAACTTTGAAGTAAGTACATCTTAGCCTAACTTTGAAATAAAGGGAATTGAAGATTTGGGTGAGCCAAAACTTTGTCATACCTTCCCTTTTGATTTGTTACCTAGTCAAATTCAGTTACACCATTACTTATTAAATTTCATAATCTAGAATTGAAGGTTTCTTAAGTGTAAATAAAGCAGGAGCTATAGCTGGGAGTAGACTGGAGCTGGACAGTTTTTAAATGAAGCTAGAGTTTGGTATTTTTAAATTGATATTATTAGGGTCAAGATTTAGAGTAAAAAAAATAAAAAAATTTAGTCTCTGCCGCACTATTATGTTATGGGATAATGCTAGAAATAAAGCAATTTTTATAGAAAATACGCTTGTATTTAAAATATCAATATTACTACAGTGACAGTAAAACATTAATACATTACCGTCATATTCAAAACATTATTGTTATAAGAATAGGAAATTTTTTAAGTAATATAAATAAATTTTGCTATTTAATTTGGCACATTCTCTGACAAATCAGACAAAAAAAATTAAAAAATTCAGCACTCGAACATCGCAGATTTTCAATGAACTTGATATAGCCTATAAAGTTATCTTGGGACAAAACTATTTTTCTGAAAATACAATATTCAAACCTTATTTGGGGGTTGTGCAGCCTGACCCCCAATCTTTGAGGGGAAGGGATGTCTGTGTACTTCACTTTCAAAATTTTTAATTTTAGGTCCATGAATGGTGGAAGAAAAATTCATAATGTATCCTAAAAGTGAAAAAGCTGCACAAAAGTATATAGAACAAAAAATCTTGTTGTTAGAATTAAAAAATTAGGGGAAAATTTTCACCCGACCCCCTTTGTTGATGGATATTAAAAAAGTAATTCCTTTCCTTTAAAAGTTTCGACATTGTTATATCATATTATGAAATAAAAACTTTTTAATATTAAACATTAAGGAAATTTTTTTTTTTGAATAATGAGTCAATAGGCCCATGTGACTTACGGTCTATATTTTCTGTCTCTAAGTTGATAGAGCTTATATACAATATTTTTTTCAAAATATGAAATCCAGTAGACATGTCTTACAGCTACTAAACAATACTTATTGTTAAATATTTTATTTTTGGAAAGAATAAAATTTAAGTTAAAAAACTCATTTGTTATTGTTATATACAATTTTCATTTAAATAGAGTTCTGCAAACCCAGTCTCAAATCTAGGTTTAAATTACAGCAAGAAAATAACTATACTTCTAACCTAGTATTCAGTGGTTCGGATTCAAATTTTCTTCGACTCATATACAGTTCAGCTTTTTCAAACTCATAAATTGTTGATATCCTTCATACTATGGTTGGAATTGAAATTGTATTTTTTTTTTTTTTTTTAATATTTTTCTTTAATTCCATGATTTATCTTCAAAATTGGGGGAAAAATTTATTTTGTTCTGTATGCATGTGCAGCACATACAGAAATTTGATATAAAAATCTTCAAATTTCTTAGAAAATTTTTCAACAACACCAGCATATATTTCCTCCAAATTTACAAAACTCATAGTGACCTATTGCATGTTTTCCTTCTATGCAAGAATAATAAGAATCTTGAATACTTTCAAATACTTCAGATAGTTTTGTTTGTATGGAAGGTGTTAATTGGGATATCTGGAAAGGTATCAATGTTGCAGTACCAATAAAAGTGATTTTACAAAAGCCTTGTTTACCTTTCATTATACTTTTCATAAAAGTCTATTCTGCTATTTTTCCTTAATGCTTTTGACCTCTTTAGAATTATAGTCGCATTATAGTTTACAGTTAATATGTGCTTTTCCTTGGCAGCAAATCTTTAAATAACCCCCTCCATTTCTATCACTTTCCCATGGTTGTTGCAAAGAAAGTTTTGTCTAAATATGTTAAAGGTCTCTTTGTAACATCAAAGATTGATAAAATTGTACATGTTGTACTGTGCAATGCAGCAATTACTAAAATAATTAATTTTATTGGTGCTGATAAAGTTCA
>JABUQX010002380.1:42500-55000 GCA_015478945.1 Trachelipus rathkii | reverse complement strand
TTCGCATCTTAATAAAATATTGGTTTTAAGACAGGGAGTAGAGTTGAACGTGGACAGTCTCCAGTTCAGAAGGGTAACTCAAAGCATGGGGAGAAATTCATCCTGGTAACTAGCCTTCTTGTAATTCATAGATTTTAGGATCCAATACACCAGATAATGTTTAATCACAATTGGAGACCCTAGAGGAGGAGGGATGCTAGAATCGTTCAGGGTGGAATTAGTTGATAAATAAAAAAAGCTATTTCTATTTCTGCCTTCTCAACAGGAGTGTTTTCTTTACAGATCATAAAAATTTGGTCTTCAAAATTCCTTTCTATTCATCAAAAATAAAATTTGTTTTATCTACGAATTAAATTTTACGAAATTGTCTTAACTGAAAAAAAAAAAGTTGGGATAAATAATACAAAAACTTTCAACCTCTCTCTCTTTTATTTCAAATTATATTTACAGGAAAAAATAGATTTCTTTCCTTAAATAAAAAAAAAAAATTACATATAAATTGAAATGTATTATTCAATTTTTAGTGCTTATTTTTTTCGTTTATTTAAAATGAATATTTTTTTTTTTTTATTCCCTATTGCACTATAAAAACTGGATCTATGAAAATAGTAATTTATCTTAAGCTGAGAAATCACCCAATTTGTATTAAAAATTATTAAGTATTATTATTGGAATAGTTTATTTCTTTACTAATTCAAATATTTACATTTTATTTATTTACATAAAAACCTTTCATTCATATATATATATATATATATATATATATATATATATAAATATATATATGTGTGTTTATATTATTATTATAAAAATATATATATATATATATATATATATATATATATATATATAGTTATTTATATATATATATATATATATATTTTATATATATATATATATATATATATATATATATATATATATATATATATATATATATATATATATATATATATATATATATATATATATATATATATATATATATATATATATAAATATATATATATATATATATATATATATATATATATATATATATATATATATATATATATATATATATATATATATATATATAAAATTAATAAGTGACTGTTTATTAATGAAACTATATAAAAACGTTAATAAATAACAAATATTAAAAATTGTTTAAACTAAAATAATTGAATAAAAATTAACAACTTCTTGTGACTAAAATTTAAGTGAAAATAGTCTATGACAACTGCCTTATCAATTTCTTTTGGATTATATATATATATATATATATATATATATATATATATATATATATATATATATATATATATATATATATATATATATAGTAGATATATATATATATATATATATATATATATATATATATATATATATATATATATATATATATATATATATATATATATATATATATATATATTTATATATATTATGAGAATGCCTTCTAAGTACAAATAAAGTACAAAACGAAAATAAAAATGGATTACTGTAATGTAAAAGCCTCCCCATAATAAGAAAGGCTGAAAAAATAATGTACAGTTGTGGAATAAAATTCACCTTCGAAACGAGTCGAGGGACTATCACATTCAAGTTATAAAACCAATACCCTAATATTGTATATTTTGTGTGATAAACTATATGGTTTTTATTTTTGGGGTGAATGAGAAATGATATTTATGAAGATGTTAACTTGAATTTCCTAGAAATTCATAAAGATGTATTTGAATTTCATTGACTTCCTCTCAAAGGGTAACTTTTTTCCTCATCTGCACTCACTTGTTTGCAATGCATATAAAAAACCATTTCTTTAATATTTTTATATACTTATTAATGATAAAATTATGGACGGCTTATAAATATCACTTTTTTTTTATCAATAAAAAAATAATTGCAGTAAAGAACGAGAATATTTAAAAACAAAAATAAAAATATCCTATAGGTGATATGGGGATAAATTTATAAATGTATAAAAATAGGGGGCAACCTCGCAGTTGCTATATCACGTATTATAAAACGCATCACTCTCACGATCTTGCTGTAACAATATAAAACTATAAATTCATATCGATTAACCGGAACTTTCGCATAACAACTATACTATATATTTTAATAAGAATTCTAACAATAAAAAGTAATAATTTTTCTCTAATAATCATCATTTGTATCTGGACAAAACTATACAACATAAACAATTAATACGACGTTTCAGCACTCTGAGTTATCCTCTTCTACTAATTTTTGCGTGTCTTTGCCGGTATCTGTTGACGAAGGGCTTAACTCCTTTTGGCGAATTTGTAGTGTAGGAGATGACCTCTGCATTATTGCAGAAGGTGAAAGCACCGCTAATTTTGGGGGATCTACTCCATTACCTGGAGAAAAGGAAGACTGGGCGTACTCCGGAGTTCCCTTGGATGTATCTATAGGGACTTCGTAAAGATCTTTGGCACTGCCATTCTCTGTTTCCGTTGTGGTGCCCGTCATCGCGTCATACATTGGGTTAGAGAAATTGTGATTCTTGCCAGTTTCAACTAAATTTACACCGCCTTCCAAAGGAACCTGAAGAAAAAAAAATTGTTTTTAATGCCTAATCAAATGCTGTCAACAAAATGTTCATCATGATGCATAAAGATATGATAAAACCATTCGAAGAAAAAAAATATATATTAATCAGAAATATATAGAAACAATAATTTTTTTATTTCGTAGGCAAAATATACAATTAAGACAAGTATATTAGCATACAATACAAGTTGAATAGTTTCTAGAAGTAATAAATTTAAATATCGATATTTATTAACATATTCATGCACTTATATAAATATTCATTAAAAAAAATATAATAATTACCCCTCCAGCCCCTTCTGTGCCCATAAATGAAGGTGGCCCTATTTCAACATTTGTGCCTTGTCTAAAGCTGACACTCGACCCAGGAAGACCTCTTCCTTTTAATGTTCTGGAATTAATAGAAGAGGATAATATTTAAATTTATTACAAATATGTTAATTAAAATATACCTGTTTATTTTTAAATAATTTCATTACTTAAACTGTACTTACAGATGTCTTCTCTTATAGAAGTAATACATTGCTCCAAGTATTGCTAAAACTAGAATAACGAGAACTATTGGCACAACAGCTGAAGATGATGACCACGCCTTTTCTTGAATAACTGGAGCCTTGGCAACGTAGTTTTCGCAATATTCTCCAGTATGCTCAGTTTCTGTACAATTACATATTAATGATGTGCGATCACCACTTAATTCACATCTTCCACCGTTAAGACAACCACAACCTCTTGGATTAGCCTTTTCTGGTTCAATTGCTATTTGGGAAGGAAATGTTAAATATTTCAGATTAAAATAATATTTTTAAAAAATTTATACTAATTACATCTTTAAGCCCTTTTCAAATTATATATAAACAAACTACCAAAGACGAATTATTAAAGGTATGAATTTCAATACTTCCAACTTACGTGCGTCGCAGCCAACATAGCCGGATTTGAATGGTTTATTCTCAGGGCATGAGCATTTGTATCCTCCTGGTATGATGAGACATAAATGACTGCAGGTGTTTTCTCCGCAAACATCTCTTTTCGTTATGTTGTATCTCCCAGGGGCAAATACTGAAAATTAAAACGATTTTTTTTTATTTTCTTTTTTGACAAATCTAAAAGTTTAAATTTTGAAGAAAATAAAAATCATATCGTGTATTATATTCAAAATATTGCAATAAAATATGGAAAGGAAATTGCTTAACACTAAATATTGTAAATCGACAATTTTACTCAAGACTTGCCTACACTACATTTTGTCTATCCTCTCTGTTGGTTAGATGATATATATATATATATATATATATATATATATATATATATATATATATATATATATATATATATATATATATATATATATATATATATATATATATATATATATATATATATATATATATATATATATATATATCTGTCTATATATATATATATATATATATATATATATATCATTCTTTTCTCAAATTGGGGGTAAGGTGCACAACATACACCGGAAACAGAACAGTCAGTAGAAGAACGTGAAGTAGAAAGGAAACTCCCTCCCCCCTCACCATCTCCTCCATTACCTTAAGTAAGAGCTTGTCGCAGTAAAAAAAATCCAACCTAGGGCTTCGCAAGACTGTGACGAACCCTCACTGTGGTATCTTTTGGGCCAGGCCCACAACCATGCCGCCATTCACTCCTATTATGCATATTTCTTTTCGCTTCTGCCAAACTGGCGTACCTTTCCTACAGACATTCCTTTACTGACTTAATCCACTTTTTCTTCGGTCTCCCAGCCGGTCGATTCCCAGCACACACCCTTCTATACATCCGCTTAAACAACTGACTATCATCCATACTTTTCATATGACCAAACCATGTTAATACACTTTCGTTTATGCTGCACGTGGCTTTACATATTCTCCATGTCAAGTCGTGCTTTTCCGGAAAAATCCCCTTCGTAGGGTTCGAATGCAATAGTTCTTGTATTACGCCTCTATGGCTCCCCCATCCGTGTGGATCCGACGACGAGGTTCTTAGGGTCTACTGCTCGATGAGCGCCTCACGTACCTTCCTCACATTACTCAACTCAAAGCTAGTTGCTGCCGTTACTTGGATCTCTTATGGCACCTCATCTCTAAGACGTGGGCGCGGACAGAAACACCATGTCCCACTTTTACATCATGCTGGTGCGGGCTAAACTAGACTATAGTTGTGTCATATATGGGCAAGCCTGGTCTTACCTCCGTCTTCTTGACCACATTCAGTCCAAAGGTCTGAGAATAGCCACGGGAGCATTTCGTTCTCTCTGAGGCTGAGGCAGGGGTGATGCCCCTGTCCCTACGGAGGAAGCGGCTCATGTGCTCATTATTCCTCCGTATTCAGGTTCCGACTTCATCGGCCTTGACATCTATAATAGAGCGCGTCCATCACAACCCTTCTTGTTGGCCATTTGCTGGGGTTGTTACTTCCATCTTTGCCTTCCTCAGCGAGTGGTCATGCACTACGATTTCAACTCTACCTATTCATAGTGGGTTTATCCACCTACTGCTGTTTGCAACGGGAACCAATCTTTAACAAAGGCTGAGGTACACCCGGTGCAGTTCTTGGATTCTTTTCTGTACTATGAGGAAGTCCATAGCGACTCTATAGCAGTTTACACTGATGATTCCAAAACGGAGGGTTGTGTTTCCAGACGTCACTGTTTCCCCACACCCTTCAACCGTATTCGTCTGTTTTTTCGGCTCAACTGATAGCGGTGTCCATGGCGGTGAACAGAATCGGTACCAACTTTCCTGAGGGTAACTATACCACCTTTTCAGATTCTGGAAGCGCTCTCCAGATGTTGCTTGACCGATCGACCCAAAATCCTTTGGTCTCTGCTTGTTGCCTGTGAAGAAGCACAAAATTATTCTGAGTTCTGTTGGGTTCCCTCACATGGGGGTGTTCCTAGATATGAACAAGCCGATAGGGAGGCCAAACAAGCGGCAACCCACAGGGTGTCGAGTGCTCAATATCTTCCTCCTCCTGTACACCTGGGGGTAATTTCCCTGCTACGGATTTCTCCATCACTATTCGTCGGGGTTTCCTCTCTGGCTGACAAACATGTTGGACAGAGGATGCTCGTGGTGCCAAACTATGAAATGTCAAACCCGTCATTGGATGGTAGTTATCCTCTATTAGAAGAAGTTGCCTCCTGGAGGTGGTCCTGGCTCGATTGCGTCTGGTTCATACCAGCTTCACTCACGGATTTCTTATGACGGCGGGGGGGGGGGGGATCCCCTAGCTTGCCCGTTTTTCTCCTCCAATTGTCCTCTTACGGTCATCCATATTTTTTGTGGGTTGAGAGGCCATCTTGACCGTTAGAAGCAAGTTCTTCCATGATGTGCTCCCAATAACTCTTCAGCATCGCCTTCCAGACATCTTATCAGAATCTTCTCACTTTTGTAGTGATCGAGTTTGTCTTCCTGTTGGAACTGAACATCTATAAGATCTAACCATCTCAGCACTGTTCATATTACGTTCTGCTAAGGACTTCCCCTGTAGTTACTATACTGACACGGTATAGCCACATTAATGTGTAGGTCCCTGTACATTCACTATATATATATATATATATATATATATATATATATATATATATATATATATATATATATATATATATATATATATATATATATATATATATATATATATATATATATATATATATATATATTATCAATATTTATATATATATAAATAGATATATATATCTATAATTACTATATATATATATTATATATATATATATATATATATATATATATATATACGGTATATATATATATATATATAAAGATATATATATACGGTATATATATTATATATATATATATATATATATATATATATATATATTAGATATATATATATATATATATATATATATATATATATATATATATATATATATATATATATATATATATAATATATGATCATCATCATTACCCACCTTCTTTCCCCAGATTGGGGGTAAGGTGCGTCACATACACTGGAAACCGAAAAGTAGTAGAAGAATATGACCCAAGTAAAAAAGAATGCCCAGCCTTACCGCCCCCTTTATACCCTTAAGTGAGAACTCGTCGCAGTCAGAAAAATTCACCCAAGGGCTTCACGGGACTGCGACGGGCCCTCACTATGGCATCTCGTCAATGTAGGGTTCATCCCTTGGTCCAGGTGGGCCACAACCATACCCCCCTCACAAAATCCCGCCATTCACTCCTATTACGCACCTTTCTTCTCGCCTCCGACAAACTCACACTCATCTCCCTCAGGCATTCCTTTACTGATTCAATCCCCTTTTTCTTCGGTCTCCCAGCCGGTCGATCCAGCACACTCACCACTATATATCCGCTTAACCAACCGACTATCATCCATCCTTTTTTCACACCACACAACTCCCTAATGCGTTTATTCCTTATTTTATCAATTCTCACGCCTAACACACCCCTAAGATTGTTCATCTGAACACATTATACTCTAGATCTATACCTCTTATTCCAGACCATAGTTTCACTACTGTACATTAACCCCGGGAACAACATACCTTCATGTAAGACCATAGCGCACCCAAGACTTAGTCCCTTTACATCCACAAAGGATTTAATTGCACCAGCCACCTTCCTACCATTCACAACTTTCCTACTACACTCTGCATCATCCGTTCCCTTTTTCATCCAACATATATCCTAAATATTTAAACTCTGACACTTTCTCCAGTTGCTCACCATTTAACATTAATTACTTCACACCGAGGACTGTCCTCACTCACAACCATAACCTTACTTTTATCTACGTTTACTTTCAAACCCCCTTCTTTTACACACCCTGCCAAATCCCTCTATCATTCCTCTCAAATATCTTCGGATTCGCCACACAAAACCAGATCATCCGCATATAATAGGTAGGACACCCTCCACTCTTTTCCATTCTCCATCATTCTAACTCCTTGCCCTGCCACCCCCACCTCTAATTCTTTCATAACTCCATCCATATACAAATTGAATAACCTAGGAGACATAACCATCCCTGCATCACTCCGCTATTAATATTAAACCAATCACTTTCAATTCCATTTATCCTTACACATGCTTCACTATCGTCATACATACTTTTGATTCCATTCAGAAGCCTACCACCAACACCATATATCATTAACACCTGCCATAGAACTTCCCTATTAATCCTATCATATGCCTGTTGCAAATCCATAAAACCTAAATACAATTTATTCTTCTTCTCTCTCATTTTCTCAATCATTTGTTTCAATGTAAAGATTTGATCCACACATCCTCTGCCACTTTTAAACGCAATTTGTTCTTCACCAATCAGTCCCTCAATAACTCAACGCACTCTTTCTACCAAAATACCAGCGTATATCTTCCCTACAACACTCAATAAAATTAATTCTCCTATAATTCCTACAGTCACCCTTATCCCCTTACCCTTATATAAGGGTACTATTACTGCTCTCCTCTAATCCCTCCGAATATTTATATATATATATATATATATATATATATATATATATATATATAAGTATATATACATATATATATATATATATATATATATATATATATATATATATATATATATATATATATATATATATATATATATATATATATATATATATATATATATATATATATATATATATATATATATATATATATATATATATATATATATATATATTTATATATATATATATATATATATATATATATATATATATATATATATATATATATATATATATATATATATATATATATATATATATATATATATATATATATATATATATATATATATATATATATATATATTTATATATATAGGTATATATATATATAGATATATATATATATATATATATATATATATATAGTATATATATATATATATATATATATATATATATATAAATATATATATATATATATATATATATATATATATATATATATATATATATATATATATATTATTAGTTATATATATAAAGATTTATATATATATATATATATATATATATATATATATATATATATATATATATATGAATAGGTTTATATATTTTTTTTTTTTTTTTTTTTTTTTTTATTCAAAATTGAGATAGGACTCACCTTTTACACTCTGTGGGTTGACATAATCACCAGGAAGTTTCACTGGAACTCCTCTTCCAAATTTATCCATCTTGTATACTTCACTAGAATCTCTGGTAACCCAGTACAAGTCTGATTCAAACACATCCAGAGCAAGTGGGTGTTTGAATTGTTCACCAGATCCAATAAGTTTCCTGTGAGTACCATCTTCTTTCATCATTTCTATTTTGTTTAGTTTGGCGTCCACCCAATAAATGGTGTGCTCCATAGAGTAGTCAATTGTAATGCCATGGGGCTGACTAATTGCATCAGAAACGAGAATTCTTCTTTTGCTGCCATCCATCCAAGATCTCTCTATTTTTGGAATAGAACCAATATCAGTCCAAAACATTAAACCATGATCAGGGTCGAGGGCTATTGAGGTTGGTTCTTCTAGACCAGAGTTAAGGACGGACCTTCTGTATCTTCCGTCACTCGTGGAGACGAAAATGTTTCCGCGAGGTTTGCTACCAGTTCTGTCGGTCTCCGTCCAATACAAATTCATGCCATACCAATCAACAGCCAAAGCTGTTGGTTTACCTCGGCTTTTAATTTCCAAATCTTGAGCATATCCAACAGTGACATTTTGCTTTCCAGGGGAACCAGGGATGTATGATCTTTTTATTGTCCTCTCATATGAGTCTGTCCAATAAACTATACCAGATTTAGGTTCATAATCCAGAGATTTGATACTTTCTCCCCTTATAACGTCGAATCTTCGACCTCCATTTGTAAGATTAAGTCCCCGGATTTCAGGACCATTGGACACGACTAAACTAATCACTCCGGTCTTCATACGACAAACACCGTTTAATTCCAATTCGAATCCATCACGACATGAGCATGAATATGTTCCATTCAAATTTGTACATAAATGTGAGCAATTGTGTGTTGACTCTTTACATTCATCCACATCTATACAATGCTTCGGATTGTCCGGTGATACCTGGAAGCCATGGAAACAATGACAAACATAGCCTTCGCCCCCAACAAGAGGAGTGCAAAGTTGATGACATCCTCCATTGTTTGTGTCTTTGCAAGTTGATTCTCGGTCTGAAAAAACATTATAAATACCGTTCAAGGAATATTAAATATGAGGAGGATTTGATTTTTCCTTCAAAATAAACTTGAAAAAGAAAATGAGATAAATTTTCTCTTATTTCTAGATAAAATTAATTATGAAAAATTTCAATTTAAAACAAATACAAAAATATATTCTTGAAAATTACAGTAATTTATAAATAATAATAATAATAATAATAATAATAATAATAATAATAATAATAATAATAATAATAATAATAATAATAATAATAATAAAGTCTGAAAAGTGGGATAGAAATAAGCATACCAGTAATTTAATTTGAAAACTAGCATAGAAGCAGCTAACAAAGATCTTCAGAACAGACAAAAAGTAGCGTTATACTTACGGCATCCAAGTTCATCAGACTGATCTCCACAATCATCTGCAAAATCGCAAAGCTTACTGAAAGGCACACATTTTTTGTTGGTACAGCGATAGGAAGTAAAGCAAGGCCTTGGACGGTAAGAACAGAGGGTCATATTGTTTTCATCTGAACCATCACCGCAATTATCCTCTCCATCGCAAGTTTGAAAAAGTGGAATGCATTTATGATTTTGACATTGATAATGAAGAACGCTGCATGTATGGTTTCCTAAGGGGAAAATATTTCATTAAACATTTCTTCCCAAAATATGATTTTTTGACTTTGAATTTCTAAACATTACATATAAAATTAATGCTAAAAATAATGTACGTGAACTTACTACACATATCTTCTCTTTCATCCGAACTGTCGTAACAATCGTTATTTCCATCGCAAACGTCTCGTGTGTGCACACATAAATGATTATCACACTGGAATTCATGTTCCGGACAATAGCGCCCATTTGGGTATCTTGGCGGGCAATCTAACTCGTCACTTAGATCTCGACAATCACGATCCCCATCACACTTAAAGTGATCCTTAATACAATGACCCGAAGAACATTTGAAATGGCCTTCCTATAAGGAAAAGAATGGAATAATTCATTAAAACTTTACTGGTTCTATTACAAAGCAAGTTAACATAAGAATGAGAAGGAGATATATAATTATATTTTTCATAATAAGAATTACGATTTCGTTTTAAATTGGTTTAGAAAACTTACTCTACATTCTACTTCACTACAGTTTTCTTCATCCGATTTATCGCCACAATCATTATCGTGGTCACAACGCCATCTACTGGGTATACATTTATTGTTTGTACACTTAAACTCGCTCTCGGAACAACTTCGGTAGCTATTTTTACAAATGCCTTCTTTTTCATCAGAATTATCTCCACAATCATTTTCAAAATCACACAACCATCGTCTGCAAATAAATGTAATTGTTTAAAATTTTTGCTAACAGCCATTGTCTTCAAATAAATGTAATTGTTTATAATTTTTTGCTAAGAGTAACAGAAATATACTTAGGTAAAAAGTTAATCTGCAAATTTACTAACTTTGGGATACAGCGTCCATTATTACATTTGAAGTCTCCTGACTTATCGCATTTTGGACAATTTTCTGGCAATTCATCGGTGTTATCACGGCAATCGTCTTTCCCGTCGCAGTAAAGCCATTCAGGGATGCATCGATAATTGTGACGATCGGGACATCTGTAAAGAATATATATTTATATATATTTTTTTGCTCATTTGGATAAATGTAGATACGATCGCCAGTTAATGTAAAAGTTAAAATCTTTGTTGTTACTATTACTAGACTACTACTACTAATACTAGTACTATTACTTGTAATAATAGTAATAATAATAATATTAATGGACACCTATGGATTTATACATGATAGGTATAGGTTTTCACTATCCTATATATAAAAGAGAATAACAAAATTACTAAACATACTTTCGCCATCCTTCCGTGCAGTTTCTGTTTCGACATTTAAAGGCAAGCTCGTCTGAATTATCGCCACAGTCATTATCTCTGTCACAAACCCATTGGCTTGAAATACACTTGCCATTATCGCATCGGAATTCTATTTCTTTGTCACAGGGTCGGTTATCTGCCAGAAAAGAAAGAAAAATGAAACATTTCCTGCAATTGCAAAATAAAATTAAAGAAATTTAACTCAAATGTTACTGTGAATAACAGAATATACACAAACAGGTCAGCAGGGGCCAGAACCGGTATCAGAATCGAAAATATTGGAGGTGGAGCAGGAGATGGTGCACAAAATTCATTTTTACTAGGTGTTAAATAATAATAATAATAATAATAATAATAATAATAATAATAATAATAATAATAATAATAATAATAATAATAATAATAATAATAATAATAATAATAATAATAATAGGGGACGGAGGCAGACTAATTTAAAATGACTGAGCCAGAGTTGGCCCAAATAAAAGAAATTTATCGACTATGCAATCATATACATAAACAAATTAAATGCATACTATTTAGTTTCAATCTGCAGTACGTAAATAATTAAGAATATAACTTGAGAAATATCAGATATATAATACAAACAACAGGTGTTAAAAATTCTAGAAAAGAAAAACTTTCAGTGTGAAACTAAAAAAATGAGAGAGACAAGGATAAGAGATAACTAAAAGAGACAATAATTCTAAAAGAGAATAATTCTAATATACTTACGAAAAGTATAACTAAAAGAGACAATAATTCTAATATACTTACGACAAGTTTCTGGAGACTCGTCTGATCCATCTGGACAATCCTT